>VZUI01055348.1:0-20807 GCA_013401135.1 Cettia cetti | reverse complement strand
TGGGAAGCCATTCCCTGTGTCCTGTCCCTCTGTCCCTTGTCCCCAGCCCCTCTGCAGCTCTCCTGGAGCCCCTCTGGGCCCTGGAATGTGCTGGAAGCTCTCCCTGGAGCCTTCTCCTCTCCAGCCCCCCCAGCTTTCCCAGCAGCTCCAGGTCCTTGTGTTCATTAGTTCCCAGTGGATTTTCTGGGGAATTTTTCCTCCTCAAGTGCCTATTGTGCAGGGCAGCCAAGCAGACATGTTCTTGAACCACTTGAACTTCCAGGAAGGGTGGCCAGGCTGTGATTTTGGGTGGAAGTTTGGTAACTAAACGTGGTTAGGGCTGTGCTGTCTGCTCTTACAGCGTCTGTGCTGATCTTGTTGAGTTAATGCCACGTGAGGACCAAGTCCTTAAGGTGATCCATCATAATTTTGGGTACTACAATAGGAAAAAGGTGCAAAGGCATTAGAGAGTGTCCAAAGGAGGGACACAGGGATGGGGAAAGGGCTGGAGGAGCAGCTGAGGGCCCTTGGTTTGTCCAGCCTGGGGGAGAGGAGGCTCAGGGGAGACTCCTTGGGGGCTGCAGCTTCCTCAGGAGGGGCAGCTCTGATCTCTGCTCTGTGTGACCAGGATCCAAGGGAAAGGGGTCAGGCTGGCTATCAGGCTGGCTATCAGGGAAAGGTTCTTTCCCAGGGGGTGCTGGGACACTGACTCCCCAGGCTCCCCAGGAATGGGCCCAGCCTCGAGGCTGCCAGTGCTCCAGGAGCATTTGGACAGCTCTCCCAGGGACAGGGTGGGGTTGCTGGGGTGTCTGTTGGATTGATGATCCTGTGGGTTCTTTCCCACTGAGGATATTCCCAGATGTAGCCAGGGCTGGACAGAGCTCAGCCCTGCTGTGTCCTTCACAGCCCAGAGCCTCGTCAGGATGAGGCTGCAGCACCTCTGCTCAAACCTTTGTGTGTTACCCACTCCCATTCTCTTCTCCTGTGGTAGTCCAGCATAACCACTAATCCTCTCTCTCTCCATAAAAGAGGATTAAAACTGGGAACATTTGCACCTTCCAGCAGCCAGGAGGGCCGTGCTCCATCTTTCCCAGCAGTAATCCCAAGGGCTGCACCTCTGTGCCCAGGCAGGAATGCTGGCAGCAAACAGCAGCCTGTGCTTATTGGGTTAGGAATTCTTAAAAGAACACTTCTGCCTGTTAATTAAAAAGAGCTGAATTGACTAAAGATGAGTAACTCGCTTCACGCTGTTAAAACGACTCCTGGGTTCTGCAGGTGTGAGGAAAAGAGGTTAAAATTGGGATTTCTGTGTGGCTCTTCAAACAAAATGCAAGAGTGTGTAAGGTGACAAAGTATTACCTCAGAAAATGGCATTTATCGTGTTCTGGTTCCTGAACTTGTGGCAGATCACACATCCTGCAGAAAGATTTTAGGGAAAAAGGTGCTGCTGGTGGACACTGGTCAGGAGGGAGTCACCCCGAGTGCAGCCCTGCAGAGCCTGGGCAAGCAGGGGAATGCTAAATGAGAATTCCATCCCGTGGTTTCTGGTCCTGGGGTGCAGTTTCACTGCCAGTTTTGGGTTACACTGGGCTGGCACGGGCTGGGCTGTGGTGGTGCCCTTCCCGTGGAATGTGCCCTTTGTTTTCCTTGGGGTCTGCCTGGGGAGGGCCGATTCCACCGGGATGTTTTTTGGTGCCAAAGCTTGAGAAGAGTCTTTGAAGAGGAATCCACCTCATCCTCGTGTTCACCCCGCTTGAATAATGAACCAGATTTTCTCTTTCTTTTTTGAGGTTCTCGTGTAGTGCCAGCCAAAGTTCCTGTGTGGAGCAGGGCTGCCAGTAAGGAATTGGTGCTGGGACAGAGAACAAACAGAAAATGGGAAGGAAAACCAGGAGTGTTGTCATTCCTTTGAAAGAAACGAGGAAACAAACCAGAGGGATTATTCCTGCTGGTGTTTGGTGCTAAATACATGAAATTTAGCTGCAGAGAGGGCCCATTGCAGATCACACTGTCCCTGATGTGTCCTATCACATCACCCAACGGCAGCTCTCAGCACCAAGTAGGAGGTTTGATCCTAAGAAATACCAGTGAAATCCTATTTGTTTCTTTTCCAGAACAGCCACATGGGAAGTTTTTTTTCCTGCGGGGGGATTTCTTTGCTCTTTGATGTGAGATTGTGACAAAGAGATCGCATTAACAGAAGGAATTTTAGTTCTGTTTGCTAGAATCCACTTGATTTCAGGGCTTTTCACGACGAGACCGGGAGCATTGCGATTTTTTTGTTGTTGTTGTTGTTCCCCATGCTAATTAAAAGGATCATTTTACTAATGTTATGCCACAGGAGGACGCTGTGGAACGAGAGCTGTTGTTCCTCTCGGTGCTTGAGTCACCACATCTGTGCCAAGCCCGTAAATAAGATGTTCACTTCAATCTTGATAGGAGGGGAATAAACTGGAGTGCCTTATCTTGCTTTGTGCCTGGTATCAGTTGTGCTGCTGACAGGAATCGGTGTCTCCAGTCCTGGAAAGTCTTTCCCATCCAAAACCTTGCACAGCTTCCAGAGGGGCAGGTGCTCCACTGAAAAAAAAAAAAAAAAAATCTGTTTTTTTATCAGGTTGAGGTGTAGGCCTCAAAATTCTCCCCATGAACAAGGGAGCTTTTTTTTTTTCCCCATGGAAAATGGGATTTTGGTATTTAAATGTGCATTTTCAATGAGCTGTGGTAATAAGTGAGAGATGAATCAAGCTTATCCTGGTGAATGGTGTTGTTTGCTTATCAAACCCACAGGGGTGATTCCCTCTAGGCACAGTTTTATACAGGAGTGCTATCAAATTCACCCTAAATACAAATTAATGATATTTACCCAGTGAGAGATGCCAGTGCAACATGGAAATCTCAGAAAGAGCTGCATCTCTGTGCTTGGGAGTCTGGAATCTCCTGCTGGGGACACCTGAACATCCTCTTTCTCCTGTCCCCGTGGAGAAAAGACCAGGAGAAGGTCTGGGACTGGCTTGGGGGTGGCAGTGGGAGCTTCTCCCAAAAGCTGGTGCTGTTGGAATTGGCTGGCACAGAGCTCCTGGCAGCTCTGAGTTCTCCTGGAAGTGATTTCTTCCCCAGCCTTGTCAGGAAATGCTGGGAGGGGGATGAGATGCCAGGTACCAGCTGGCCCAGACAGAGGAGGAACAGAGCCAGGACACCCCCAGGATTGGCCATTGCTCTTTTTTAAAGGTTGGCCTCTGACCCTCCCCTCAGATGGCAGCAGCTCCTGTAACTCAGACCATCCCAAAACCACCAAAGGCAGCTCGTTTCTGGCCAGCCTCATCCCAGGGAAAACACAAATCTCTCAGGACTAACAAGATTTGACAAACACCACTGGTGAAATCACAGAATGCCATCCCTGAATTTGGCTTTGTCCCCAGCTGGGGTTGGCTCTCTGTGGCTGTGACCATCAAAATGGGATGGATCAGAAATGTGTACCTGCTCTCCTGCACAGAGGGTCTTGTGCCAGAACAGGAAAAAGCAGGACTGGACAGTTTCAAAGGTAGAATTCTACTCAAGCAGGATTTGATTTTATTAGTAAATGGCCAGTGATTGATTTCTTGCTAAGATCAGTTTTCATTTAGGAATGATCCCAGCTGCCTCTGCAGGGAAATTGGAGTTTATTGGGACGTGCAGCCAGAAGTTGGGAGCAGCTTTTTAAAGAACACATTCCTGAGCACTAAGTGCAGAGGAAGTGCTCTTTAATCTGATTGAATCCACCAAGTGTGACCCAGTTGACTGAAAAAGCTCCTTCACATCACATCAAAGGTACTTCTGATCCCTCCCCATCAGGAGCTGCCAGTGGCAGGGAGAAGGAGGAGGAGTTGCAGCCACAAACGTTGGTAGATCTTAAAATAGATGGAAGTGGGGTCTTCCTTACCCTCAGTGTGGAAGGAGCTCAGCAGGAGCAGGTGGGAAGTCCTGGGTGCCCCCAGCAGCATCTTGGGGAGCTGTGAAACCAGGGAATGCTCCAGCCTTGCTCTGTGGCTCGTGGAGATGAAGCAGCATTTCGTGAGGAATCTCCCTCCCAGCGAGGGGAGGGGAAGCAGCAAACAGTGGCCAGAACCTGACTTTTTAAAGGATGATTTCCTGCCGAGGTGTGTGGGAGGGGTGAACACCACACGGGGATCACAGGAGCTCTGCAGCCAGGACAAAAGTGCCAGTGTGATGTTGTTTAATGCAGAGAAAACGACTTATTTATGGCAGAGGCTTGAATCCATTAAACTCCAGATGTTTGTCAGCTTCACAGAGGAGCAGAAAAAAGGCAGGAGGTGTTGCAGGTTTTCTGGAGAGCACATGGAGCAGGATTTCCCTGAAGTGAAAGCACAAGGAGTGGGACCAGCTTGAATAATGAACCAGGTTTTGCCTTTTTTTTTTTCGAGATTCTCTTGTAGTGCCAGCCAAAGTTCCTGTGTGGAGCAGGGCTGTCAGTAAGGAATTGGTGCTGGGACAGAGATCAAACAGAAAATGGGAAGGAAAACCAGGAGTGTTGTCATTCCTTTGAAAGAAATGGGGAAACAAACCAGAGGGATTATTCCTGAGAGTGTAGGATTGACCCTCTCCAATAAATCCTTTAAATTGCTTATTTAAAAAAAAACAAAGCAAAATAAACCAAAATAAATTAAAAACCCTGGGAGCATCTGATATCTCCTGAGCTGACTGAGCAACCACAATGTGGACTTCTCCCTTCCTTTCTCCATGCTTTTTGCTGAGTACAAGCCATGATTTTGAGAAAAAAATTATGTGAAAAGCCTTAATCTACAAGAGTGCTGCACCTGTGCCCTGCTCTGTGTGTTTGGGTGGCTCCATCACCAGGGGATGGGTTTGGTGGTGACCTTGGCAGTGAAGGGGGGCAACAATTGGACTTGATGATCCTAGAAGGCTTTTCCAACCTCAGCTATTCCATGATTCCACCTTTTCCGTGGTTCAAAGCCTTTGGAGGGTGGCAGCCTTTCTCCTGAGTCTCATTCTTGGTCAGAGGAGAAGGTCCATGACCTGACCAGCCTGAGATGAGAACAGGGACAGTCCCCTGACCTCGTTAATGTGTCTGTTAAACTAATTGGGAACGTTGATCACTTGTAAAGAGGAGTCTGAGTTTTCAGAACCTTAGTCCTCTCTTTTTCCTCCCCTGTAATTTCCAGCCCCTCACAGAGAAGGCAGAGCTGCTGCTTGAGCTGGGGACATCCATCCAATAATCCTCATTGCTGGGATGGGATTTCCTTCTTCCCAAAACCTTTGGTTGGGAAAGGCTGTGCACCCTCAGCAGGCTGTGTCACAGCTGATCTCTCCATTTGCCACTGGGGATTTCCTAATTCCTGCATTTCAGTTATAAAATGTTACTTTTATTTATGAAATGTCATATTGGTTTTCATGTTGATGCTGGTACAGAATGCAGGGCAACTTTCCCTGTTTGGTTTTCCTCCCAGAATGACTCACTCTCGATGTGAAAATATGAAGGCTGAATTCTGACAATCAGGATAATTAGCAAAGAAGCAAGTTTTGTAAGAACATCGACTTGATTGATCAATTTGAACACCAGATCCTTGTATTTGGTGTTTTGGGTGCCATTGGTTGTTCCCACCCTATTCCAGCATGCTGGAATCATGGAATGGGTTGGGTTGGTGGGGACTTTGAAGCCCATCCAGTGCTGTCCCCTGCTTTGGGACACCTTCCACTGTCCCAGGCTGCTCCAAGCCCTGTCCAGCCTGACCTTGGACATTTCCAGGGATCCAGGGGCAACCACAGCTGCTTTGGGCAACAGGGAAGAATTTCTTCCTTATGCCTGATCTAAATCTACCCAATTTCACTTAAAACTTTGCCCCTGCATTCCCCAAGGTCCCTTTCATGGTTGGATCCTGGGAGGGATCCTCTCATGCATGCTCATGAGAGGACAGAGCAAGCAGATCTCACAAAATCTCCATATAATTCCCATTTTGCTTCATTTCAGAATTATTTAAACCACCAAAGAAGCGAGACTGAGCGATCCTTTTATTTATTGCTGATCTGAGCAGGGTTTCAAATTAATGAGGTGTGGGCTGAGTTGGTAAAAATGGCCTCATGATTAATCATTCCAGAGGATAAATGCTCATCTCCAGCTTCAGTCTGTCTCAGTCGTGTCTCCTGCAGCATCTGAAGCAAAACCTCTTCAGTGAGATAAAGGTTTAAAATAATTCCAGGCCCTGCCTGTGTAAGGAAGTTTTTTGCATTGTGCTGCTGCTCCTCACGATTTTTTCTGGTGTGGAATTTTTATTTTGGGCTCAGTTTTAAGCACGCATTAACCTGGATGGTGATGGTAGAGGATGGTGTCTGTGGGGTTTTTATGGGTTGAGTTATGACTTGTTACAATCACACCACAGAGACCTTCATGGGTTTAAATTCAGTGTAGAATTGATGGGCTTTGTGAGCAGTTCCTGCTGTTTTCTGGTGGTTTGAGTGGTGCAGCTGTGCTCTTTCCTCCTGCACCTGGTGTTCCTCCAGCCACGGTGTCAGCACCAGAGGAACCCTGACACGCTCCTGAAGCAGCTGCACTGTGTGATGAGAGGGACTTTATCCTCATCATTTTTTATAAGCACTTAAAATGACTTTAAAACTACTTCTGGCTGTCATCCAAACCTTCTGGACTAAACCACAGCTACCAGGAAATGTTTTCAGAGTCACTGCCGTGTCCTCAGGCTTTCCCTGCTCCTGACACTGGTTTTGGGTTTGGGAGAAGAACAGGGATCAAGGTTTTGGGAGAAGAACAGGGATCAAAGTTCCTTTTCTGCAGTGGTGAATGCTCATCTCTAAAGCTAACCAGGAACAGCTTTCCTTTCATCCCTGTGCCCAAATCCCTGCTCAAATCCAGGCCCCACCCTTTGGATGCCTCCCAGGGGTGCTTTGCCCAGCCAGGTTGGTGACACCTTCACCTGCCAGTCAAGGTGTTGGCCCATAAAGCCTGGCTTGTGCCAGGAATCATTTGGGAATAATTTGAATATGGGAAGGGCTTCCCAAGGTGTCAGTGTTTGTGGAATTAGGTGTAGGTTGCCTTTGAGTGGAAGGTTTTCTTCCAGTGGTATCATCCATTGTCTTGGGGTTTTGTCTCCTGATGGACTTGAAAATCACTGTGCTCTGCCAATCAATTTTTAAAATTTTAATAGAAATTCCTAGCATTGCATTGCTCCAGTAAGAAAAGCAGCAATGTCTCCTTTCAGAAAAAGCTCTGTGTCTTGGCAAATCTCTTAAACTGGTCCGTAAGGATTTACTTGAAATTATTTTTTTTTTCCCCACCCATCTTTCTCTGGTGATGGCAGAATAGTTTCTTGGAAGGAGGTTGGGGCTGATTGTTTTTCCACCAGAAGTTTTCAGTTTGTCTCAGTGCACCTCAACATCTCAGTCCCTTCCTCACTGGCCCTGCTTGAACTCCTGCTATTTTTGGATGGTTCTAATATTACAACCCAAGCTGTAAACAGGGTTGGACAACAGCAGCATCAGACTCCAGCAGCTTTTTAGGGAGGATTGGGAGTCTGAAGCTGGTTTGGCTTTAGCTGTAGCCTCAGTAGGTTTGTGACAGTCTCACAACAACAATTCTGCTGTCCCTCAGGCTGGAATATTCCAGCCTTTCCCTGGCACTCTCCAGGGTTTGTTAAATCCCTTCAGGGATGGGGTCTCCAGCACTTCCCTGTTCCACTGACAACCTTTTTGGAGAAGAAATGTTCCCTAAAATCCCCTCTAAACCTCCCCAGCACAACTTGAACACATTTCTTCTTGTCCTTTGGCTTGGGAGAAGGGACTGACCCCCACCTGGCTGCAACCTCCTTTTTGTTTGGTCAAAATAACCCTCTTGAGAAAATGGTTTGGGTTCCTGTGTCTCACTGAGCCCTCCCTGGCATTCCATGATCTGGTGCCAGTCAGGAGCTGTAGTTCCATGACTGTACTTACAAGGTCAGGATCTTTTATTTTTTTGTTTATTTTCTTATTCCCTACAACTGGTCACCTCTTTCTGCCCTTTGCCCTGAGCAGGGGGCAGATTCCCCTTGGGCAATCTGTTTTTGAGGGTTGAGGTTTTAATTCTCCTGTTGGAAAATACCTTAGGGATGTGCCTTTTCTTTTCCACAAATGTACAGCAGGCACAGGCTGAAAATATCCCTGCACCTCCTGTCCTGGTCCTTCTGCACAGATCTGTGTTCCCAGTGTGTGGCCCAGGGCCCTGCTGGCTCTGTAAGCTGCTGCTTTGCTCAGTGCTTTACCACTGGACACCTTAAATAAATCACTTTCCTGTGATCTTTGTGCTTGGGTTGGCATGGCTTTGCCTATTTCTGAGCTCTGAGTCCAGGTCTGGGCCCCTCCTGACCAGAAAGATCTGGAGGGGCTGGAGCATGTCTAGGGAAAGGAATGGAGCTGGGGCAGGGGCTGGAGCCCCAGGAGAGGCTGAGGGAGCTGGGAAGGGGCTCAGCCTGGAGAAAAGGAGGCTCAGGGGGGCGCTTGTGGCTCTGCACAACTCCCTGCCAGGAGGGGAGTTGTGTCAGGGTGGACATCAGCAGGAATTTCCCCATGGAAAGGGTGCTCAGGCCTTGGCAGGGCTTGCCCAAGGAGGTGGTGGACTCAGTGTCCCTGGGGGTGTCCAAGGAATTCCTGGATGTGGCACTCGGTGCTCTGCTCTGGGGAGGGGGCATGGGTTGGACTGGATGCTCTTGGAGGTCTTTTCCATCCCAGATGATCCTGGCGTTCTGTACTGGCTGTACAAACATCCTGGTTTGTGTCCTGAGCTCTTGAGGTCAGAGGAGACTTTGTGTGTCACCCTCAGACCTCTTCCCTGAAAGCTGTACCAAACATCTTTGTGGCAAACCCAAGCTTTGACCCTTAAACACGCAGGTGAGGGAACCTCAGGGCTGCAGGATCCTTGGGGAGAGAGACCAGCACCCGGGTGCTGTGCTCCTTCTGGAAGCGTGGATTTTCCCAAACCCTTTAACCAAAAGCTCCTCTCCTGTCTCCTGACCGAGTCATTTCCCTCAGGTAGAGCCAAGCTGTCCCCAAGCTCTCCTCCCCTCACAGCGTTTGTCCCCTCCGCAGTGACTCTTGATGGAAGAGCACGGAGTGACGCAGGCAGAGCACATGGCTACCATCGAGGCCCACGCCGTGGCCCAGCAGGTGCAGCAGGTGCACGTGGCCACCTACACGGAGCACAGCATGCTCAGCGCCGACGAGGACTCGCCCTCCTCGCCCGAGGACACCTCCTACGACGACTCCGACATCCTCAACTCCACGGCCGCCGACGAGGTCACCGCGCACCTGGCGGCCGCAGGTAAAGCAGGGGCTGCTGCTTCACCATCCTCATCATCCTCATCCTCCTCGACCTCCTCATCTTCCTCATCATCCTCATCATCCTTGTCCTCCTCGTCATCCTCGTCCTCCTCGTCCTCCTCATCCTCCTCATCCTCCTCATCCTCCTCATCCTCCTCGACCTCCTCGTCTTCCTCATCATCCTCATCATCCTTGTCCTCCTCGTCCTCCTCGTCCTCCTTGTCCTCCTTGTCATCCTTCTCCTCCTCGTCCTCCTCATCATCCTTGTCCTCCTCATCCTACTCATCCTCCTCATCCTCCTCGTCCTCCTCATCCTCCTCGTCCTCCTGGTCCTCCTCATCATCCTCGTCCTCCTCGTCCTCCTCATCCTCCTCGTCCTCCTCATCCTCCTCATCCTCCTCATCCTCCTCATCGTTTCTGTGTGGATCACTGAGGTGATGGGAATTACTGGTTTATACAAAGGTCCCTGCTAAAATGCTGCCTCAAATTACAAAATTAAAATACCAAACATGTCAAAGAGCAAAAATTATTTTAGGCCCCACATAAATAACAACAAAAAAAACAACTCAAAAAGCCAGGAGTGTGGCGTGGCCTTGCTGTGTCAGGGAGCTCAGGTGTTAGGCCTGGAGAGGGAGATCCACAAAAGATCCTGACATATTTGGGCTGAGAAAGCACTTCAGAATCACAGATTCCTCCCAGTGGAGCCAAATAACCTCCAGACTGGCCTTGCAGTGGGTCTACATTAGCAGAAAAAATGGGGTGATAATTAAGCACTGGAGTCTGGCCTGACTCTGTGTCAGACTTTAGACCAAACCTTAGATGAGGTTCCATCACCCCCTGAGCATCCCATGCCCCTTGCTTATGAATTTTCCAGCCTCCCATCCTGCAGGATTTTTTCTTTCCCCTTCCCTTCTAGCACACAGAATTTTCAGGCCTGGGTGATCTTCAGGAGACTCTGGTAGGACACTGCTGGGAGCTCTGGATTTTACATTTCTTTCCCATTAGAACAGATCCTTGATCCTGCAGGAAAGCCTCAGACTCCTGGTGCTGTGGTTGAGGTGTCCAAGCAGGATTGGTGCAGCTGTACCTGGTTTCTTCTTCCCAGCCACCAGGATCTCCTCAGATCAGTTATTCAGGGTCTTGGGGAGCTTTTCAGTGTGTTTGGAACATGAAGTGAGAATTCCATGAGTGTAAGGAAAACTTTAGGCTGAAGAATGTGACTTTGAGCCAGGACTGAGCTGGGATTTGCCAGCCAGGGGAACGGAGCCTTTCACTGCACCTGCAGAGCTCAGGGAGGGATTTGTGTCACTTGCCTCTGCTGGGGACACCCTGGGCAGTGACAAGCTCCCTGCTGGGCCCTTCCTGAGCTGCTGCTGCTGCTGACTTGACCCTCTGTGCTTCCATTTCCAGGCCCTGTGGGGATGGCAGCAGCCGCTGCCGTGGCGACGGGGAAAAAGCGGAAGCGACCTCACGTTTTTGAGTCCAACCCCTCCATTCGGAAGAGGCAGCAGACACGTTTGCTCAGGTGAGCCCTCACCTGTCCCTGCCACCTCAGGGGCCTGCAGCCAGCTCTGGTGGCCTGTGTGGGCACACCAGGTGCTGTCCACAAGTCACACAGCTCGAGGGTTTTTTAGGAGTTGTGGTTTAGTTTGCTTTAAAGGGTTAAATTGCGGCTCTGCTCGTCTCTGAGGTGATTTTAGGATCACCAGAACTGACACTCTGGTGGCTCCATTGTTGTTTTAACCCCAGCTGGTCACCAGCTGAGTCTGTCATGGTGCCATTGCAAGATATCCAGAGTGGCTTTTGCAGAAATTGAAGCTCCATCCATATCCCAGTTCTGCAGAGGATTTATCTGCCTCACAAAAAAAAGCCTTTTCTGCTTGGTCAAACCATTCTGGGAATAAATTCAGGGTGTGTATATCCAAATTTCCTTTGCCACTGGACAAACCCCTGTGTTGAAGACTGGGGTAAAGGCTTAGAGCACAATTTTAGGAAGAATAATCAAAGGGAGATTCCTGCCTGAGTTAAAACACTTTTTTTTTTTGGCTTTAGAAACTTCCTGTGGACACACCAGGCCTCCACATCCCTCCAGGTGTTGCATTCCAGGTGCTCTGAGGCTGTTTGCCCACCTGATGGCCCCCGAGCCACAGCACAGCCCTGGAGACTCCACCTGAAATTCTCTGCTCTGGAAACGTTTTTGAATATTGGCTGCTCCTGTTCCCTGGCTGTTGGAACAAAGCAATTTTTGCTTTTTATGCTGTTTGGGATCTCATTGAGCAGTTAATGTTATATTATTGGGCAGAGTTACTGCTAAATAATAATCCTTGGGAGTGAACTCCCTGCCTTTTGCAGCTCCATTCTGGTTTTTGCTCCTTCCCCCAACTCAATGCTTATTTCAGTATTTCTGAAGAACAAATCCTTTTCTCCCTTGAAATATGAACAATATATTTCAAAGAAACTGCTTAGTGAAGGAATTATTTCTTCTCCTTTCATGCAACTACTTTATTTTACTACATTAAGATGACAAAACATCATTTTTTTTCTCCATTCTGACCAGCTGAACAAGTTTGTGCTTGATTTTTACACCACTAGGAATCAAGTGGTAATTTCAAACCCCTGATTTGTGGCATCTGTGTGTAGCTGGTGGTGCTTTCTTGGCAACAGCAGTTCTGAAATGACCAGGACAGGGACTGAGCCGTCACCTCATGGAGGTTTTCTGAGGACAACGCTACTTCTCTCTTGCTTTTGGAGTTTCTGCCACCATTTCTGACTCTTGCTCTGCTTAAAAGGGAATAAGAGGCAGAAAATATCCAGTGGAACGTTTTAATTCCAAAAGGAGTTGCTGGTGGGGCAGGTGTTGTGACACCTGGGTTTCCTGTGCTGAGCTGTTGCAATATTTCCAATTCTTGCCTATCCTGTAGCTTGAATTCCTACAGATCTGGTTTGAGCAGGACTTTGGTGCTGGAGAATTGCACTGCTATGATCTGGATGTAAAACAACCTCTGTCTGCAGGCCCCTTTTGATGAATCATTCAGGTGCTTCAACAAAACACAAGTTTTGTGTTGCTAAGACAGAGTGGAAGTGCAGACTCTTGCTGCCCCAGCTTTGCTGCTCTGGTGATTTCTCTTTTTACATCAATGAGGAAAGGAGAGAGGGGAGAATAATTGACATTTGAGCTGCTGGGTGACTGCAGGGAGCACAGCAGGCCTGTGGAGCAGAGGAATAAACTCAATATGTGGCCAAGCTGAGCAGCTGGGGCTCTGTTTCTCACCTGCTTTGTGAAAGGGAGCTGGCAGTCAGAGGGGTTGTGTTTCTGCAGGGCTTTCAGCTGATGCCCATTCCTGGTTTTTTCTCCTGTGTTTCAGGAAGCTCCGGGCCACTCTGGATGAGTACACCACCAGAGTGGGGCAGCAGGCCATCGTCCTGTGCATCTCACCCTCCAAACCCAACCCTGTCTTCAAAGTGTTCGGTGCTGCACCCTTGGAGAATGTGGTAGGTGACCCTAGGAAAGTGAGGGAAGAACTTCCTCAACTTCTCTGCGGGTTTTGTTCTGCTCAGGGCAGCCTTGGAAGCCCTGGTAGGGATCTGAAGGTCATGTTAAAAACCCTGGAAAACAGAGTTTAGGTTTTATGGAATACAGTGCAGGACCTGGTTGGGTCAGTGATTTCAGAGATCTTTTCCAGCTTTAATGTTCCTGTGATTCCCTGGCATGAGGGCAGCACTGAGGTGCTCTCTTTGCAAGAATGACTGCCTGGCACATCTCACCAGGGGGGAATATCCTGGATTAAAAATCAGAGGGAACAGGTCATGATCACAGAATCCCAGAATCCCTGAGGTTGGAAAAGACCTCCAAGATCATTGAATCCAAGCTGTGCCCAATCCCCACCTTGTCCCCAGCCCAGAGCACTGAGTGCCACGTCCAGGAATTCCCTGGACACCTCCAGGGATGGGCATTCAAACCTCCCTGGGCAGTTCCAAGCCTTGAGCCCCCTTTCCATGGGGAAATTCCTGCTGTGCCCACCCTGAGCCTGCCCAGCCCAGCCTGGGGCCGTTCCCTCTCTCCTGTCCCTGTCCCTGGGGGCAGAGCCTGACCCCCCCTGCTGTCCCCTCCTGGCAGGGAGCTGTGCAGAGCCACCAGGGCCCCCCTGAGCCCCCTTTGCTCCAGGCTGAACAACCCCAAACAACGACCTGTTTGAGCTCAGCTCTGCACCTTGCTGCAGACCCTGCCCATGACAACTTCTGGCCTCAGAACTTTTCCTTTCATCCCACAAATCCTTCCCTCGCCAGCGTTACTTCAAATTTCATCAGCAGCTCTTCCACAGGGCCGCGTCTCGGGGGCTCTTTCCTGCCAGCTGTGCCACTGTTTGCTCCTCCTGCTCTGCAGCACCTTGGGGAAGGTGGCTGGGCCTGCATCCTGCTCCTCTCCTGGTGCTGCTCACCTTGTTTACCTGAGCCTAACAACTCCCCACAGGTACGCAAGTACAAGAGCACCATCCTGGAAGACCTGGAGTCGGCGCTGGCCGAGCACGCCCCGGCCCCTCAGGAGGTGAACTCGGAGCTGCCACCCCTCACCATCGATGGCATCCCCGTCTCCGTGGACAAGATGACCCAGGTGAGCAGCCACCCGTGGCACAGGCAGGGAGGGAGAGGGATCTTTGGCATCCAGCAGTCACATCCTGTTGTTTTGTGTGGCTGCATCTCCAGGGAAGGGCGCTGATCTCCTCTTTCCCCCCGGGGCTGTAACAGCTCAGGTCGTGGCTGGGTGTGGAGCTTTGGTAGTGGTGTGGAAAAAAAATGCTGGTGAGGAGAGCTCAGGCTGCTTGCAGCACTCCCTTTGGAGCTGGTTTTGGCACCTCCCAGGAAGTGGGAACAGGTTTTGTTCCACACTTTGCCACAATCTTCACGCTCTGAGGTTGGGAAGGTCACTCATGGACACCTTTGTGTCCTGTAGTTCATTCCCCACTCTGTTTCTTGCTGTGGGGAGTTTGCCAAAGGTTTGACCCTCAGATCAGACCCTGAGTGAGATATTTTTGTTGGAGACAGGGAATTATCTGCCCTGGGCATGTGGAAAAGCTGATTTTTTTTTTTACTAGAAAATACAGATAATTACAGTGGAAGCTCTGGGAATCAAGATTCCCACAATAAATGCTGGCACCTCTGTGCACAGCTCAGGAGAAACCTTTCCACAGAGCTCTTCTGAGCTACCTCACTGTCCTGGAATGATGAGGGCCATTCCTAAAAAGATCCTTGTTTTTCTACCCTAAAGCAGCAGGAGAGGATTTTCCTTCCCAGCCCAGGTGGGTGATGCTCTCCATTCCCAAGCTCAGAGAAACATATTTGCCCAGTCAAATAAAGGATTTATTTCCCTCCAGACCACTGCTTTCCCTTCTCTCCAGATCCAGCCTCTTGCTGACCTCCCTGCTGGGAGAAAGTGGAGGGGACTCCCCAGGAAAGCTTCATCTGGAGGGAAATCTCCTTCCCCAGGATGCAGGACCTGAATTCAGGCAGGTGTGTCCTGCAGGAGGCTCTGGGGACACCCAGCCTGAGGCACCACAACGAATTTTAAATGCTGAATGGCAATTTTTTTCCAAAGGAGCAGTGAGATGGAAAGGGCAGCACACAAAGAGGTGTTGGAGCAGGGTAAGGATGTGCAGATTTTTCTGTGCTCTGCAGAGGCCACACCCTGCTCAAAGCAGCATTTTCATTTCTTAGTGGAATCAGACACTAATAATAAAATTTTATTCAGCTTACTGTGCTTTGGCTGGTACAGATCATTTTCCCAATCCCGGACAAACAAAAGTTATTTCTTGGATTTTTAAACTCCTGTGAAAGGTGGCAGCTTTTGTTGTGTCCCAGTAACAGTTTCCCATGGAAATATTTTTAAACTCCTTGTCCTAAACTGCTGATGCAGAACCTCTTAAAACAAATCCTCTCCTGCTGCTTTAGGGTAGAAAAACAAGGATCTTTTTAGGAATGGCCCTCATCATTCCAGGACAGTGAGGTAGCTCAGAAGAGCTCTGTGGAAAGGTTTCTCCTGAGCTGTGCACAGAGGTGCCAGCATTTATTGTGGGAATCTTGATTCCCAGAGCTTCCAGTGTAATTATTTGTATTTTCTAGTAAAAAAAATCAGATTTCTTGCAACTGAGTTGCATAAAACCCTATGGAAAATGGGAACAAAAAATAAATATAAATATAATTAGGATGGCGGGGACTGGAAAAATGAGGCCTCTGCTTTCAGCAGGTGCCAGCAGGCAGGTGTAGAGGTGTCATCAGCAAGGAGGTGAAAATAACTCCTTTTAATTGCTCTGCTTCCCCAGTGGTCTGGAGGGAAATAAAGCCTTTATTTGCCTGGGCAAAGATGTTTCTTTAACCTTGGGAATGGAGAGCATCACCCACCTGGGCTGGGCAGGAAAACCTGTGTTGCAGTGGGGTTTTCAGCCTTCACAGAAGGGGATCTTGGTGCTTTCTGGACTTGGGTGACAGCTGAGTTTGCCCCTCAGCTTGTTCTCAGTTGCTCATTGATGAGATTGAGGAGTAAAATTGGGTAATCTGAGCTTAACCAAGCTGAAATCAGTGCTTCAGTCAGCTCTCACTGTTTCATGAACAGGTGATTTGTCCTTTAATCTGAATTTTTTGAAGCCCCCATGATTTATAACCTGTTTGTAGGAGCCAGTAGAAGTTTTTCTGGGCCTTTCAAAACACATGGTGGTGCCAAGAATCCTTGCTGGAATCAGCTCCCGTGCAGCTGAGCAAGAGCCTGGATGGTTTTCTGTTTTTTCCAGCTCTGGGAAGCACAGCAGGGATGGATTCAGGGATGAGTGCTCACTTCCAGCTCCTGTGCAGTTGCTGGTTTTCCCCCTCCCACTCCCAGGTCCTGCATGGACTCAACTTTGCTTTTCCCAGAGATCCCGAGGCTGAGCTGTGGGGATGTGTAGAATATTCCCAGCCACAGGTTTTGCTCTGTTCTAGAAACCACTTTTGTTGTTTCCAGCTCTGGAGAGGAGCTGGAATACAGCTGGCTGTGCTTTGGGCTGTTGCATTTGGGATTGGGATAGCTCAGTACCATTAATTCCTGAATTTAATGTTAAAAGTTAAAACACTGAGCCTGTGTGGAAGAGTGGCAAAGAAACATTTCTCGCAGTTTCTCCCAAATTTCTTCCAAATTTCTCCCAAATCCTCCATCCTGGGGTTACCTGAGCCTGTCCAAAGCTGCCAAGGGCACAAACTGGAACGTGCCACTGGATTTTTTTTCAGCAGATGTTTGATTTTTGGGTGGTTCCTGAACGGTGTCAGCAGAACCTGCAGGTGAATGTTCCCACCTGTGCCCTGAGGGATGTGGGGGCTTTGTGTGAGGGACATTACCTGTGGCAGGGCCTCGTTAGGGCACTAATTAGCCAAGTCCTCTCTCCTGACAGTGCTGCTGATTGTCTCCCCCGTGGATTAAAGACAAACCCTCCTTAACAAGTACCTTGAGTAGCTTAAGCCCTGAACTTCCATGGAGCAGTAATTGATCCAGCTGGAAACAAGGAGCATTGCTGATGGCAGTGCAGGGAAGGAGCTTTTTACTCTTGTTGCACCAGGCAACTCAAAGGAAAAAATACTGCTGCTACCAGGTTTATTTGAATAAAATTTTGGGCAGAGTTACTGCTAAATAATAATCCTTGGGAGTGAACTCACTGCCTTTTATGGCTCCATCCTGGTTTTCACTCCTTTCCCCAGCTCAGCTGTGTTTGTTGCTGTATCTCTGAAGGACAAATCCTTTTCTCCCTTGCACTATGGACAATATATTTTTAAACAAACTGTTCAGTGAAGGAATTATTTCTTCTCCTGTCACCAGGCTTCATCCAGGGAACCTGGAGCATGTCAGGGTGAGTGTTTGCCCTGCAGTGGAAGGTGGATCACGGACAGGCTGGGGAAAATGTGCTTTTAGGGAAAATTCCTTCCTGGAAAGGGCTGTCCAGCCCTGGCACAGCTGCCCAGGGAGGTTTGGAGTGCTCATCCCTGCAGGGATTTCAAAGCCACGTGGATGTGGCACTTGGGGACATGGGGCAGTGGTGGCCTTGACAGTGCTGGGGAACTTTAAGGTCTTTTCCAACCTGAATGATTCCAAGATTCTGTGAAACAATTTACTCTAAAAGCTCTGAAGGGATGCAGGGAGCTGCTCCTAAATGCAGTTTTTAAGCTCTAAATGTGATTTCCCCTGACATAAGGAAAGCTCTCCCCTTCCTGCTCTGCTCTGCAGCTGAACCAGCCTTTTCCTGGTGCTCCAAGGAGTCCCTGGTACAAAACCAATCCTGTCACAAAACCCTGTGTGAGTTCTGGGTTTCTTTGGGCAGGACAGGGCTGGAGAAGTGTGAGATCGTGGTCTCCACATTTCAGCAGGCACTGAAGCTCCTTCCCCTCTCAGCATCTCTGTAAAAGACACATCAGCTCATGCCTGAGTTCCTGCCACTGTAGGGACATTGAGTGTGGGGTTTTTAATGGATTATTGCGATTTATTTATATTTTTTATTTCCATTTCAGGTTGGCTCATTCTCTTCCTGGTAGCGTTTGAATTGCGAAGTGTCGATACAATGGGGGTTTGTGCCTTGGTGTTGTAATTTTGTTTTGGCTGGTTTAATTTTGTTTCTTCTCTTCCACCTGCTGCCAAGCTGAGCCTTGGGAGAAGCTGGCAAAATATTTTCCACCTTCCTTGGGCATTCAGGCCTCTTCCAGTTGATGCCTCAAACGGGGTGGAAGTTGAACACAATAATTCTGTACAAAGCACCTCAAAACCACCAGAGATACGAATTCCTAAACACCTCTCCAACTTTTCTTTGTTCCAGGCACAGCTGAGAGCCTTCATCCCTGAGATGCTGAAGTATTCCACGGGTCGTGGGAAGCCAGGCTGGGGCAAGGAGAGCTGCAAGCCCATCTGGTGGCCCGAGGACATCCCGTGGGCCAACGTCCGCAGCGACGTCCGCACGGAGGAACAGAAGCAGCGGGTGGGTGTCTCCCTGTCTGCTTCCAAAAGCAGCTCAGGGGCTGCAGACTGGGTTTTGGGAGTGGTTTTTGCCTTGAGGGACAGAAGGAAGAGTCTGTGTCATGGCTT
The DNA here is from genome assembly GCA_013401135.1 of Cettia cetti. NCBI lineage: Eukaryota > Metazoa > Chordata > Aves > Passeriformes > Sylviidae > Cettia > Cettia cetti. The sequence continues at coordinate 2,419 of VZUI01055348.1, read as the reverse complement.
CCTGAAGGAGGGAAGGGATGCTGTCTCCTCCTGAGCAGCAGGGAGCTTTGTGGTTGAAGGAGAGGGTAGTGGACGTGAAGTGGAGCCAGGAAAAATGAGAGAACTGGGTGAAAAAGGCTGGAGTAAAGTTTCTACCAAGCTGTCACAGAGATAATCAAAGGAGGCCACCGTAGTGTGGAGGCAGCAGGACCTGTCTGTGCAGGCTGGTTCAGGGCTGGTTGGGTGGGGAGGCTGCAGATGGTGCTGTGGCAGCATTTTGGTGCTCTCCCAAATCACCGTGGTTTCCTGCTTGGAGTCACAGAATGGTTTGGGTTGGAAGGGCCCTTTTAAAGGTCTTCTCATGCAACCCCTGCACTGAGCAGGGACATCTTCACTGGATCAGGTGGCTCTCCAGGGTGAGTTCCTTGGAGAAAGGAGGGGATGAGCAGAGAGAGACGAAACATTCGGGTTATTTGTTTGCGAATCCTTGCAAACCACCCCACAAACGAGACAAACGTGCAAATCCCCACGCCGTGCCGGCTCAGAACCCTTCCCTGGGCTGACTGCCCCCTGTGCTCTCCTGCTGGAAGGTGTCCTGGACCCAGGCCCTGAGGACCATCGTGAAGAACTGCTACAAGCAGCACGGGCGCGAGGACCTGCTCTACGCCTTCGAGGACCAGCAGACCCCGCAGACCACGACCACGCACAGCATCGCCCACCTGGTGCCCTCCCAGACCGTGGTACAAACCTTCAGCAACCCCGACGGCACCGTGTCCCTCATCCAGGTGAGAGGAACCCCCCCTGGATGTTCCATTTCCAGCAGAGTTTCCATTTTCAGGGAGGTGGGGTGAGGAAATTCGGGAGCTAAACTTGTCCTCGCAGGAGTTTTTTGTCTTTATCGTGTCGTACCCCCACAGCAAAGATGCGGCCTCATCCTCTCTATTCCCAGCTCCCACCCCCAGTTCTCCAGTTCAGGGATTTCTGCCATGTGGTCAAACAATTCAGGGGTTTGACCTGAGTTTAGGGAAGCTGCTTACAGCAAATCCAGTCCCTGGTGCCACCACACAAGACCTGTGGTGGCAATGGGAGGAGAAGTGGTGGAACTGCCTTCCTTTAATGGTAGGAAATGTAGTTTAATCAGCAGATCAGGTGTTTCTGTGCTCCTGGTCTTCATCTGACACCTGAATTACATTTATTACAAACACCAAATACATATTTGTCCTCATGGAATGAGGATTCCTCTCACACTGTTCTTAGCTCAGTGCTGCTGCTGATTTCCCCATGTTCCCTGTGTGGGAAGGCAGATTCTGGAAGCTCAGGGATGTCAAAAAAATTAGGTTTTCTCTTGAAACTTCTCACAAACTCCTTGTGGGAGTGAGATTTCAATCTCAGTTTCCCCTGTGCCTCCAAACCACCACTGGTGGTGGTTCCTAACCAAGAGGGCCCTTTGTCCCTCTTGAGCATCACATTTTTAACTAAGTCTCAGACATACTCTTCTCAGACATAATGAAGATAAAAACTGGCTGTATGAGTAGGGTTTTTTCCCCCCAAATGCAGCTTTTCAGTGGCTGTTAAGAGTTTTCTGTTCCCCACCAAGGCCCAGCAGACTTGCCAGGCTGGTTCTCTTTGCTCACCTGTCCATACAATCTCCCTTTGACTGGTGTCCTTTCAGGTGCTGGACACCTGAGATCCCATTGACTTCCTGGCATTTATATTTAATTCTCCTCAGAAACAAAGCTGCCCATCTCCCTGCCTTTGTCCTTTCCCAGCTGTTAAATGGGGAAAAGATCATTTCCAAAGGGGTATTGAGGATGAGCTCCATGTTTGCCAGGTGCCTGGAGATGAGAGCCAGGGAATGGGGAGCAAGGAGGGTGTGCAGGGAATTCTCAGCCAGTGCTGGGTGGGTGGGAGAAGGGAATTGACTCCACCATGCTCCCACAGCTGCTTTTCCTGAGGCTGGGGGAGTGCTGAGGCCTTCATGGACAAAGGGATGTGCAAAACTTGGTTCCAGTCTGGAAGCTGCCATGGATTAACATGGCTCCAGTTTGGGATTTCCTGTCCCTTGGGGATAGCTCTGTGTTTTCTGATTTCTGCAGTTAATTACTCACAAATCATGGAATTTGAGGGGGTTGGACTGGGCCTTAAAGATCCTCTCATTGCCATGGGTAGGGACACCTTCCACCATCCCAGGTTGCTCCAAGCTCTGTCCAGCCTGGCTTTGGACACTTCCAGGGATGGGACATTCACAACCTCCCTGCACCAGCTATTCCAGCATCTTCCAGCATTTCCTGACAGGAAATTCCTTTATTCTTTTTCATTTGAGAGCCTGTTGGAACCCTGAGCACTGAGAATTTTGGGGTTTCTGTGCTGCCAGGCTCTGACCCCCAAGCAAACCCTGCACTGACCTGAGGCCTTGGAAAAGGCTCCCAAAATTGAGTGA
>VZUI01055342.1:0-18236 GCA_013401135.1 Cettia cetti | reverse complement strand
AAGGGAAGGGAAGGGAAGGGAAGGGAAGGGAAGGGAAGGGAAGGGAAGGGAGCAGCACTTTTGAGTGCTTCTGTAGTCAAAGCAGGTGTTCTTCAGGAAAGGAAACTGAGGAGATGGTAAGAGCAAAATGCTAAAGGCAAAAAACAAAGACAAAATAATTTAAGAAAACTGAAAACAGGAACGCACCTAAAGAATTGGAGAATTTACTGGACTTGCAGAGAAGGAAGAAGCAAGGGAAAAGGCTCAGAATAGAAATAAAAATAAGGTGTGTGGTTCCACAGCCATTTCTGGGGAGCTGAAGCTGTTTGGTGTGACATCCTTTGCAGCTGGGTAAAGTCAACACTACCAGCCACTGCTGGTTGAGCCACACTTTTCTGTTCTCTGATAAATTCACCACAGAGCTACCTCTTTTCAAAGTAATTAAACCTCACAGTTCTGGACATCAGAAAGTGATATGTGGGAACAGTCTCATAAACTACAAAGCAGTAAGTCAATAGTAAGAGAAGAAATGGGAAACAAAGGGGTTTTGTTACTGTCAGGATTGTGGAGTTTCATTAAAAATGCCCTTGTACTGGAGTTAACAAATGCAGTTTGGGTATTTCCAAAAGGCAGTAGATCCAACCCCAGAAATTGCTTTCTTCAAGATGTGACAAACAGGTTGAAATGGAAATTAAGGTGACAGATCTCCTGGTGGGTGTGATTGGCACAAGCAGCACAGCTTCCAGAAGGAGGAAAACTTATCAGCTATAGTTCTTTGAAAGTGTGGCAAAAGCAGGAGATAAGGGAGACCAGATAACCTATTGCATTTCAGTTCTCTTCAGCCTTGAACAGAGCCCCTTACAAGAAGCTGGTGAAACAGTGAAGCATGAAGTAGTGACCTTGATCTCAAAGCAGCTGGGACAGAAGAGAAAGAAGAATTTTTAGATGGTTATTGAGATGGAAAGCAGCAGCTATATGAGCCCCATGGTTTCCCACCTGAACTTGGGTTGGTTAGCCTGTTCAGAATGGGCTGGCAAAAGAAAAAGGTGGGACTGTGCATTCTGCAGGCACTGCACAGTGAGCTCAGAAAGGCTGGGATGAGACCTGAGAGTCACAGAGCAAAACCAGTCAGCAACACAGAGGCACCAGGGGGAAAACAGATTCCAGGGGGAGCTTATTGCAGGGGATAACCAACCTCTTTTCTGTAGGAGAGGGAGAAGTGCCCTACCCAGCACACTGAGTTGTCCAGTAGAAGTGTCCCTTCAGTGATGTGGTGTGCCAAAAACCAGAAAAGCAAATAGAACTTGAAAAATAAAGGAGGGAGATGCTGTAAATGTTGCATTGGCCCCTACTCTGGGTGGTCAGGTCCTACTGACTGTTTGGGGCGGGCTGGTGGCCTTAGGAATTGCTGTTTCCTCCTCTCCACTTTCAAAGATGCTTTACTGAGTGCTATGGCCTGTGTCCATCAGTGGAGACAACTACACCCTCAGCTGCCATGTCACCTGTGTGTCCCCAGCACTGCCCTCCTGGGCTCTGCCTCTGTACTTTTTCCTGCATCTTGTGGAAAATGGGTTTTCCCAAAGCTCATCCCTGAAAGATCTGACTAGCAGAAACATGGCATTATAGTGGATTTGAGTAAATTATAAACATGATCCACATGCCTCCAAGATCAGGCATTTTGGCAAGCACCAGTGCTGTCCTCCCCAGCTTTTATCTTCCCTGACCTCAGAGAGTTCAGCACTGCTTTTTTTTCTGATTTCTTTATCCTGTTTTCTTTATACTGTTTTTGTTTCCTGGTGGCACCAGGAAGTCTCCACACCGTGAAACCCTACAGGGAATTCAAGATAGCAGCACTAAATCAATGTCCTGTGTCCCCTAGCTTTGCCACCTGGATGTTGCTGCACGGGATCCCTTGCTGCCCTGTGCCCTTCCCTATCCTGTAGTCTTTCCTCAAGGCATCCTTTAACATAATGCCCAAAACAAATCCTGTACCTGGATTTTTTGTGGGTATTTTGGTTTTTCTGCCTGCCAGAGCTGCCTGCTGCCTGCACCTTCTTCCCTGGGTGACCAACTGGAAATCAGAGCAGCTTCCCCCAGGAACGGGGTGAGGCCAGCGTGGCTCAGGCTCTGCTCTCCTCTGCCCTTGGGATGGAGGATCAGGGTGGGGATTGGCTCTAATGACCTCTGTATGAAGGCAGCAGGAAGCTTACTGGCAGCTGGAAACCCCCATGGAAAAGGGCCTGGGGATTTTAATGAGTGACAAGTTGGAAGCTCCCTGCAGGATTACTTGGGGAAGAAGGGGTAATCTCTTAATTCAAGCTGATCTCCCCATCCAGTCTCATCCCAGAGGGAGCAAAGAGTTAAAACACAGAGCCAGGAGAAGGGACTGAGGGAGGACCAGGTGCTCTTGGAGGAAGGGAAAATAAGTGGCAGGGTCAGGCTGTGCTGCAGGGAGGGCTGCTCTGCCATGCCTGCAGCCCTGGCCCCACAGCCAGCCCAGAGTTTTTGGCTGCCTCTCAGTGCCAGTCATGGGCACAGCTGTGGATCACAGGCCTTGAGCTCCCTCAGCCTGCTGCATCCAGATGTTCCCCCGCTCACTAAACCTCTTTTTCCAGGATTGCTGCCTGAGGCATTTCGCAGAGGATGTCTGCGAGCTCTGCCCAGGTGGCACTCCAGGGGCAGGGTGCAGGGAGGCAGCAAAAGGCCAAGATGCCAGCAGAGCTCAGAGCTTGTGCAGGAGCAAGGGCTGGCTCTGAGCCAAACAAGGAGGCTGCCTGCCTGCCCAAAGCCTGGGCAATTTGGCAGATCCTGTTTGTCTCCAGCTGCTGGGTGTCCAAAAGGTGTCCATTGCTCAATCAGCCAGCCAAGCATGGATGCATGTGAGCAGTGATGCAGCCTGTGAGTCACACCTGCTCTGGGTCGCGTGTCTTCCCTGTGCACTCAGCTGCAGCGGGTGGCACGGCGTGTGTCACACGGGATGTCACAGCAATGCTTCCTGCTGTCAGCCTCTGGCAGGGCCAGGGCCTGTGGAGGCTTGTCCAGAGATGGGAGTCAGGAGAAACACAGCAGAGGGGTGCCCAGGAGGGCAGCAGCCACTGCAGGGAGCAGGATGGAATGAGAGCTGCTGTACAAAATGTTGCTGGAGTACAGGACCACTTTGGTTCCTGCCAAGTGAAGCTTTTCTGTGTTACTGCCTGCACTGGTACCTAAAACAGCAGCAAGCTTTGAATGTCTGCTTTGGTGTTGGAGGCCAGTGTGCTGATGTCTGTGTGAACACTCCCTGGGCTGTACTAACAGCTCCTCATTCTTACACCTATACAAATGATGTCCTACATGGAGAAATTCGGCCAGGCACCAGCATCTTTGACAGGATGGGCCCCATTTCCAGCCCTGCAGTGGCCCCCTCTCCTTGCCCCTGTCTGCAGCTTGCACTGTGTTAAATCTCACTGCTGGGTCTGCAGACTGGTATGAAATGGAAGCAGCTGGCCTCTTCCCCACCCTAATCAGATTGAAAGAGCGAGGGAGGTGAAAAAAGTTACTGCTTGCTCAGGCACATTTGACTGTCTGAGATGATTACAGCCTAAATGCTCAAAGGGGAGTTGATGTTATGTATCAATTTATACAGTGAAATGACTTCTAAAGCCTTTTGGGAAGAGGCTCATAACCATGTAACACTACTGTTAGATGATTACCATTGATCTCAGGTCAATCTGCCTCAGAGTTCGGGCTTTTTTTGTGGAAATGTCCCACTCAAATAAATGAAGTCATCTGTCATCTGCTAAAACATGCTAAATGACTGCTAGCCTATCAGTGGAAAAGCAAAACATGCCAGACTGTGTGAATGCTTCCATGACACATGGGAGCTATTTACTCTGTCAGGACCCATGAGCCAGGAAAGCAGACAGAGGACAGCTCATATCTGCACTTTTATTATTTACAAACATTTCACTGACTTGCCTGTGAACAAAGCAGTGGACTTGACAGGTTTGAAGCATTTTTGCAATAGATTTGTCGTGGTTTAGTAATCAGGAAGGCCAGAATTGTTTGTTTGAGGAAATCTTCAAAGCAGCAGTTACCAGATTGGAGATTGGGTCCATATTTGAGGTTATTGACTCCAAGACATACCTGGGACCAGAGGGCCACAAGCTCCACCTTTAGTTTGGGCATGCAAGCAGGACTGGGGGGTTGTTGCCCCCCAAATGCACTTAGTTCTAGCTATGCCAGTGCCCTGTTTGTAAGCTACAGGGAGGGATGGGTTTGTGTTGTGTTGTTTGGGTTACTGCCTGCTCAGAACTCACACAGCAGTGGGCTGTAAAATTGCATTTGCTACCTAAATAAATCTGTACCTCACATGTGGTGGGCCAGTTCACCAAGGGAACCCAAAACCACTGTGGCCATGGGTAGCAGAGAGGCTCAAATGAAAGACTCAGGCATTCAGAGAACATGGATTCCCCATAACCCATGGAGAGTCCAGGCTTGCAGTGATTCATCGTGCCTGGGTCTCTGCAGCTTGGAGTCTGCCTTTTTCTGACACAAGCTGCAGGGACTCACGTGGGCTAAGTTATTTCCAAGCGTGGTAGGAATGGTGCAGGATGCCCAGCTGGTGATGGGGGAAGTCCTCCCTCAAGCTTTCCAGCCAGCCAAAGGACAGAGCTCCTCACAAAACCCCTCGTTGTGTACAGCAGGCCTCCAGACAAACTAGATCAGCTGGAGCCATAAACATTAGGAAAATGTGCAGTTTATTCTGTTTTTCCCTTTTTGTGCTCGCAGACTGGAAAATTTTTTGGTGCAGTGGATGGCTCAGTGATGACCCAGCTGCTAAACATGGGCATGTTCAGGAGGTAAGTGGGGGATCTCCACACTGTGCCCCTTGTTCTTCACTGCTGGGTGGTGCAGAGCACGCTGGGCCCTCTAAGAAGCACTGGAGCAGGGAAAATGCACATGCTGATGATGCATGTGACTCTCTTACTCAGGCACAAGAGCTCCTTTAGCTACCTGCCCCTCTGCTGACTCGCTCACACACTGTTTTCTCCTCAGCTCTTGCTCTTCCACCTGCTGCAAAACACAGAGAGAGAAAGAAACTTCCAATCTCTGTGTGCTCAAAGTGTTTCAGTTCCTCCTGCCACTTGGAAAGCTTTTTTGGGGAGTGGTTGTCTGAGAGCCTCACAGATGCAGCATTGCAGCTGCCTGGCCACATTTCTCCCTCTCTTGAAAATACCTCTGTTCACCTCACTCCACTCCCTCAGCTGATGTCAAAACAGAGTTCAGAGTTTCAGTGGCTGGGAAACAGGAACTAGGGGGACCTGAGGTAGCTACAATTATAATTCCTGTGCCTCATAGCCTGCTTTACTCACTGCCTGAAATTAGGGCCATATTTCCTCCTGTACTGACCCAGTTGCATTAATCCAGAGCCTGTATTTCTTGCCCTGCAAGATCCAGCGCTGGCCAGACAGCAAAGACACGTGCAAGCAGGTCAGTGCCTCAGTGAACCCAGGACACAGTTCATCCAGGACCTTTGTTGAGGCAAAGCTGACGTGTCTGTCCCGTGGGTGGCTGCATCACCTGCTCTTGACTGCTTGCTTGTTGTGTTTGGCTTGCAGGGTGACCATGTATGACTACCAGGCCATGTGCAAGGTGCCCTACCACCACCACAGCGGCGCCCGGCCCCTGCTCAGCGTACGTACTGTCCCCTGCAGCCCCCCCTGGGCTGGCCTCCCTGCTGCAGGGCCCCCCAGCAGCCCCCAAAACACTTCAGGAGATGCATGCTTGCAGCTGATGCCGCTGTCCAAACTCACTGGGGCAGATTCCTGAAGCAGTGCTGGCCACTGCTGTTGGTTTGCAGTGTGGCTCTCTGCTGCCATGCAGGAGCTCACTGAAAGCTGGGAGGACCAGGGAAAGGACAGGAGCCAGACTGTGGCAGGCTCTCCTGAAAGCCAAGGAATCAGCTGGCAGCTGAAATGAGCAGGAATGCTTTTACAGGGCATGCTTCACTCAGCTCGAGAAGGACAGTTGCAGTGGCAGGGAACAGAGCATCTGGGGAAAAGTGGCAGCCACTGGGGAAGGATGAGCGAGCTTGGAGCAGGAGAGACAGTGCTGGTAGCCCAGGGAACAAACAGACTGAAGGGTTTTAGCAGCACCCAAATGCAACCTCTCTTAGGCTGATACAAACTCATACCCTAATCCCACTCCACCTTCCTAACCTTGCCTCAAACAGCAGAACAAACTGCCTGGGCCACCTCAAACTGCTTGACACAACCCTAAACAGGGCTGCGTTCATTTTTGTTATCATCCTTCGATACTGGAAGGAGTGCAGGAAGTACTCCTTACAGTGTGACATTTTAACTCTTTTCCAGTTAAAGAATTTTCAACAAAATATTACCTTTTAACAACATTCTTAACAATAACACCTTTAACAATGTCTGGTTTGCAATGGCTACACTTAAGCTGGCTAGATAACGTATGGTGATTGTAGTGAAAATATTTGCTTGATTATATCCTCCAATTCTGATCACTGAAAGAAATGTCCCAAACTATGAGGTGCCAAAAATGAGGTGACTTGGGAAAAGAATCAAAAGGTGAGCATTCAGCCTCCATCTCTCGTCTTCCCCTCTTGGCAAAACCCTTGAAAAGGAAGAAACCAAGAAAAGTCAGTTTTTCATATACAGACATAAAACCCCTTGAAATTCCCAACCATCTCTACATTTTACTATTTGCTGACTTATTTTGGCTGAAGAGAAGTCATCAGTAATGGAACATTATCCAGCTTCCCGTGACTACTGCATCTGTTTTGGGTTTGAGGACATGGGCACGATTGTGAGAGGGGGAGATGAAAATTAAACGTGGTTACCATGAAGAAAAGAAGCAGCAGTATCCTCTGCAGATGAATTGTCCCTGGGATAATGCTGGATTTCCAATTTGTAGCTGAAAAGCAAGAAGATGATAGAAGTCATGCCATCTTGAGGAAAAGCTGGATGAAAGCACAGTTAAGCATAATCAATCAATGGCAGATAATACTAAATCCTGGGCAGTGCTGTCACTTGTCCCAGAAACACCACTTGCTCTCAGAGCACAAAAGCATCCTAAACTGGTGGTGTCCCATTTAGCTGTGTTTCTCTCCTGCTCTGAGCTCTGAAGGTCATCCACACTGGAGAGAAATCATCAAGCAATTACATCTTCAAAGTCCTTCATACATTCCTGATAAGCTCCCTGACCCTGATGGGGAGGGGGTGAGGAGGTATTATTAGCAGCAGGGCAGCTCTGCTGGCTTTTGATATATTTTGAACATTTTCTAGTGGTGCCCAGACCTTGAATTTCCAGCCTGTCTTCAAGAGCTCTGATCAGTGGAGGGGCTTGGTCTAAAATGCGGGGTGCTGCATAACAGTTATAAATTCTCTGGCCAGGCCCTTATGGTATTTCTCATTTCTTCTTTTGTTCTCCAGCCAATTTATGCCTTTGTAGCTGCAGTGAAGTGGCTGATAAGTGATTTCCTCATGTGAGTACCAAAAGATGGGGCTGTTTGGGAGGCTGAGCCCAGGAGGGGCAGGAGCTGGGGAAGCTGCAAGAGGAAGCCCCGTGTAGGGCAGTGCTGTGAGCTTCTGCTGACATTCAGCTCTGCTCCGTGCTCCTGGGAGACAGAAAGCTATTACTATTGCCATTTTGAGAGGCACAGGCCCACAGTGGGTCTGGGATTTACCTGAAATCACTCAGTACAGAGTGCCTGAGTCAGAAATAGGGCTTGGGTCTCTGGGGCTCTGAGCAGATCCCTGGTGCCGAGTGCTCTTGCCCGTCTCGTTTGCCCGTGAGGAGCGAATGCACACCTTCCCCTCACGGGGGGACAGGGCTGAAGGAGCTCAGGCCCGAGTGCCAGGCGAGGGAGAGAGAGGGGAGGCTCTCCTCTGGGCCTGGGTTCACCTCGGACTTCTGGGGTGAATCAGAGTTCAAGCTGAAATTAGGATGGAAGCGGCACTGCTGAGCTTCTGGCCGTGCGAGAGGGGAGATGTGCAGAGGGGCAGCCCTGGGGGCTTTGGTACAGAACAATTCCGTGCAGGTGCCTCCCAGCAGCCAGGTGTGCCTTCTGATGGCCACCAGGCCTGCTCCTCAGGGGGCTCCTCCAGTGGCTGATCCCCTCCCAGCCTCAGGGGCTGCCAGGCTTCTTCCTTCCTTCCTCCACTGCTGAGCCCCCTGCGCAGGGTTATACTGCAGGAAAAAGCCCATTCAGATCTTCCACAGTACAGATCCACAGAGCTACATTCTAGCATGTGGAGAGGGGGAAAAAAAAATTAAAATTTTAAAAAATCAGACTTGCACTGCCAGAAATTTGTAGTAAACATTTTAGAACTGATACTCACTGGGCGACAGGGCCATCTCCCTGACACCTGCATCCTTCCAGGCTGCTGAAAAAGCATCCTCTGTTCTTGCTCTTTTGACAGCTTCCTTTTGGAGTTTAACATGAGTAGCTTCTGGCACTCAGACAACTTGGCAGATGGTGAGTACACAAGAGTCCAGCCACCCCATAGCATGTGAGTGTTGCAGCCACTGGTGACAGAAGGATCTGCACAGGGAAGCCTGGCCTTGTGCGAGGAGCCTGCCCTCTGCCCTCTGCCCTCTGCCCTCTGCCCCACACCCCTTCCTCCATGGACACTGGGATGCAGCTTCCAGACCCCCCCATCTGCCCCATGCCCACCCCAGTGCAGGCTGCCACAGCTCGGGGTGGGCAGGGTGAGCTGTGTGCTGCTCAGAGCAGCTGCTTGCTTCCCTCAGGACAGGCTGCTGAGGAGAGGGGAGACACTTCTTCCTGAGGACCCCTACCCTATGTGCACTGGGATGAACTGCCAAGAACTTCTTTTGGAAATCCTCCCTTCCATTCTGCCCCAGGAGAGGACAGAGCAGGGGTGCAACAGCAGTCTCTCCAGAGCCTAGCAGAGGTGCCAGGAAGCTGGACAGAAACCTTAGAGTTCAATAACACGCAGAGGAGCTTCACTTACCCTCTGGACCTGCTCTGGAAGAGAAAAGAGGATGGCACAGGGTGTTGCACAGCAGCTGAGTTCAGCAGAGGGGTGTGGCTGGCTTGAAATCCAGTGGCCTGTCCTGCAGCTGAAGTGCTGCCTGCTGAGAACCCCCCAGGAAATCTCTGCAGCCCCAGCCCAGCCCCTGCAAGCAGGGGGGTGTTAATGGCCCTGAGGAGAGTCAGAGGGGAAGGGGAGGTGTGCTCTGCACAGCCAAGTAGGGGCTGTAATTAGCCTTGCTAATTACTGATCACTAGTGGTGCCTTTAGTGGGGACAGTGGTATCTCCCATGCCAGCTGTGGGGCAGGTCTGTGCCCTGAACTCTCCTGGCATGATGGGGAACAGCCCTTTTCTGGAAGTGAAATGCCCCCCTAGAGAAGGAGCTCTGTGGTGCTGTTTAGGTCCCACTCTCCACCTCCAAAGAGATGGCAGCTGTCCCCTGAGCAGCCCTGGCTCTGGGTGACACATCAGCAGAACAGGAGTGACCTTGCAAGAACTGGTGAGGAAGAGTCAGGCGGGCAGGTGCAGTGCTCATGGCATTTCAGGAGAGACTGCTCCTTCAGGGGCAGGGGCTGGCGTGGCACTGCTGCTGTGGCTGCTCTGTGGCTGCAGTCTGATCTAGTCTGTGCTTGAGCAGAGCAAAAGGGAGGGGGGATGTCACTGCTGTCCTGCTCATCACCATTTCCTTTTGTGCTTCCTTCATCTCTTTCCCACATCACCTCCATGGCTGCTGTGTGCAAATTCATGTCTCCGTGTCACTGCCATCCTGTGAAACTGTCACATGTCTCCATCATCATTGTGTGTCTGTCATGGGACTTTTCCAGCCAAGGCTGTCTTCCATCACTGTAAGTAGAACCACCTAATTTAAAAAAAAAAAAAAGAGAATTAACTAGAAATTCCTAGGCTGGGAAGGACTTTTCCCCACCTTTTGTACAGTGGGGGACTTGCAGAAAGGCATGACAGGGCCAAGGCAGAGCCTGGCTCCGTCTCCCTGCTCTGCAAAGAGATTCTGTTGCTCGTTGAGCTGGCTGAGCTGGTGATTGAGGGTCTGTCACTGAGAAGTTGATAAAAGAAGGAACACAGGAGCCTCCTGAGGAGCTGCAGCCACAGACAGCATCATCACTCATTGCTGTGGCCTGGCTGGGCCCGTGGCCCCTGTTCCATGGCCTGTCCTTCAGCCTGGTTCCCAGCTGGCCCATTCTTTTCAGCTGTTACTCCCAAAGACCTACCCTGCCTTCTTGCAGGAGAAACTCTTGGAGACTTCAGTTATTAACTTAAGTCTTCTTTTCCACACGCCGTGGCTTAGCTCCTTCTGATAAATCCCAGCCCAGCTCTGGGATAATGCAGGAGGACTTTGAAGCAGTTCAACTGATAAGTGTATGCTGTAGCTCATAAATCCACTCCTAAAGGCGAGTTAGAAATTCCTCCAAGACAGAGTCCAGACTGTGGCTGTGCCTGTATCTCCCTGCTGCCACATCCAGCTTGTGTGTGCCAATTTGCTCTCTGCCCAGCAAGATGCATGTGTGAGACAGAGATGGAGAAACACAGACAGTTGGAATGTGTCTCACTGGATGGGGAAGAGCAAGAGCAAGAGAGGGTGTCTGCAAGGGAAAAAATGAGTGTCCATGTGTGTGGGGGAGTAGCAGGGTGGAAGAATACTACTGGGGCTGGAAGAAATGGATTGCACATGTTGTTAAGAAGGGGCTGTAGTTTTTGCCAGAGGCGTTAACGTTTCCTTGACTGCACGCCAAGGCTGGTGGATGCGAAAAATATGAAGCGAAGGAGACATTTTGTGAGAGAGAAATTGAGCACACACATTTTTCCGGGTTATGTGCAGAGGAATTGACGATCAGGGATCTAATGCTCTCCCTTGCCTCGCTGTGTACCTCTGCCTCTGCAGCCCTGAGCCTGTTCCTGCTCCCCAGGTCCTCTTGTTTTTTGGGAAGGTGAGGCTTGCTGTTGGAATATGGGCGTGATGTATTCAGACTGCTCCCATCATACAAATCTGCTTTTCAGGGGTGCTGAGAAGATATGTTTGCTGCCACAGATTTTGCTCTGCTCTCAGCATCTCAGTTTCTCTCTGTGTTTGTAAGGGCTTCTGCTTTTATGGACATCAGCACAGGTTTGAAAGCTTTTAATTAAGCCAAAAATACTTCCAGCCAAGGCATGCAGCCTAGGAAGAACTATTTCTAGAATTCTGTAGATCATAAAAGTTTCTCCTTTTTTTACTGCATGGTACACAGAAGATATTTTACAAGATAATTGGTTAAGTTCTATGGTTTATATTGGTAACTAGGTGGCAGGTTTTGTCACGTGTCCCAGAGTAAATCCTCTGACTGCAGTGCATGATTTCTGCTGGTGGGAAAGAGTTCACAATCTGGGCTCTATGGTTCAGAACCAGGCACAGCAATTGCCTTTGCTGCTCAGAAGGATTGGTTGCCAAATGTCTGACAAAGTCTTTCTGGAAGTGCAGATGGTAGCAACGACAGCCTGGAATTAACTCACTCTTCGCTACAAAGTTTGCAATTTGTTATCAACTCCCCTGGCTGTTTACTAATCCCTGACCAGCAGACTCTCAGGGTGCTGATAACATTTTGATGTCCAGCATGTGCATGCAGGGGCTCAGCCTGAGCCTTTTGCTGATGATGTACATGCCACTGGGCTTCTCTGAGCCTCTCCATACTGCTGCAGCTGCAGTGCTTCCCAGCAAATTAAATGGCAGAAGGCTTAAGCATAATCTCTGTCATAGGTCTTGTCTCTGTGCAGGAGTTAGATTTTAAAGCAGCTTCTTTTCATTCAGCTTGTGCAAAAAAAAAAAAAAAAAAAAAAAAAAAACACAAAAAACTTAAGGTCTGTGCAGGCCACTCCTGCCAGTTTAAAAACACACCTTGGGGCTGGCCACGTTTGTCCTGGGTGTGTTCATGCAGTCTCTTTAATTGACTTTTCCCTTGCAGGGCCTGGTTCTCCAAGCCCACCATGACAGCCCTGATCCAGCACTGGCTGAGGCTGAGGCCTCAGAGCAGCTTCCATTCTGCCTTTTCCAAGCTGGTCTCATCCAGCCCTCCCTGCTCCCTGTCCTTCACACCACTGTGTTTTCTGTTGCTTGAACTTCATCTGCTTTGATGGTGCTCCAACAGGAAGCCAGGAAAGCACAAGATTTTGTAACAGGAGCGAGTAAAGGATGTCACTCTTTACAGGGCCAGGGGAGAATGAGGTCCTGGTATGTCAGGGCTCTTTGCCCCTCGTGACACGAGCCACATGTTAAATTCTTGCAAGCGGGGGGTCAGCTTTGTGGTGATCACAGGGATTCCTCCCCGCAAGAACTGCACAGTCCTTGGCCAAGTGCTGTGCTGCAGGGCAGTGCTGTAAATCCAGGCAGCCCAAGAGCACCGTGGGGTTTGTGGGACCAGTGTGTGGTCTTGCCAAAGCATGTCCCTGAGAAGGGCTGTCCCTGCTGCAGGCTGTGACAGCCTGGCACCTGTTCCAGGGTTTGGAGCTGCTTTCCCACCCCCAGTGCACTGAATTGAGGCTGGAAGAAATGCTGCTCTGTTTCTCACACTCCTTTAGTCTTAGTGTGGGGACTTTCCTGGCCAGAATACACTTACCAGCCCTGCAGCTGCTCAGAGCCAGAAAGTGTTTGCAGCTTCTCTCCTTGCAGCATGAAGGGGATATTCTGCATGCCCCATCAGAAGTGCCTGAAATTCACCTCAGGGTCGTTTTCTGCTCATCCCAGATCTCCTCAGGACAGTCAGTCCCTGTGGCAGGTCCCAGCCAGGGGCATTCTCCATCGGCAGGAGGGGGAGAGGCTTTTCCCTGCCTCTGCAGTGGGGTTTGCACAGAGGGGCAGCAAAGGGTGGCAGAGCACAGCCAGACAGCTGGTGGCAGAGGTGCTGCGGGGCCCAGGAATGACAAGTTTGGCTGATTAATTCAGTGTGAACCCAGGGTGAATACAGAACGAGGCATCGTGCAGCAGTCAGGCTCTGTGTGCTCCTGATTCTGTGCAAAAGGACCCTCCCCGTGTCACCAAAGGGTGGCTGCCACGTCCGGGGGGGCTTAAACGGGGGCTGCCTCCTGAGTGCTGGCTTTGAGACTTCTGGACAAAAGCACAAAGTGCAATTAGCAGAGACTCTGCACTGCAGGGCTCGAGTGCCCATCGTATTCACCTGGGCGAGGCACTGGAGGCAAGATTGGGCTGCAGTCCCTGGCTCGTAATGGATGTCTTGTGTTGCTGGATTGCCATGGCGGAGAGAAAAATCAGAGAAAATCATGCAGGTTTTGTCTCTCTCGTGTAATCCACGTTGTTCAGACGGCAAAGCTCTGCGGGGAGGTGCCTGCTGCTTCCTGCCTGCCCTGGCAGTGCCGGGGGAGAGGAGCCCGCAGCTCCCAGCAGCGAGGGTTTCACAGTGATGCAAATCACGCAGCCAGTCACCGGTGCCCTCTTGATGCCTGCTCACCCTACACTTGCTGATTAGAACCCACTTTGCTGCGTTTTCCTGTAAATCCTCAGCGCTCCTGCTGCGAGGGGAACGCTGGGCATCCTCCAGGTGAGGGGGACCCCCTTCCCCGCCGGTCCCCCCGGCTCTGCCCGCGGCCGCGGTGCTGGGGGCTGCAGAGGGAGCCCTTTGTGCTCAGACCCGAAGCTGATGTGGAAACCATTTCTCGTACTCGCTGCTGGCTGAGCCACAACCACCTCTGCCCTAGCAACAAAGCCTCACATTTCCAGCAGCAGCGGTCCCCTGTGTCCTGCAGAGGCAGGAGCTGGCTTTGCTACCTCCAACTGCAGGAAATAATTGCCAGAAGGGCCCGAGGCGGTAGTTCCAGGCAAGACAGATTTTGCTGAACTCCTAGAAAGAATGCTCTTGCTTCTTGAGGGAGGCTTAGTGAAGTGGTTCAGCTCCCCCTCATCCCCAAATTAGTTTGGGAGCCCCACAGAGTGTGACTGATGAGCGATGGAGCAGCTGCTCCCTCCAGGAGCCGGCGCTGTTCATTAGCTGGGGCTCTGCTGGTCCTCCAGAGCTGTCATCTGTTTCCCTGCGCTCCCAGGCCAGGTCTGGTGGCTGGGGGTGGTTTCTTCTTGACGTGACACGTATTGAGCCCCTCCAATTTCCTGCTGTGAGGTGTCAGAGGGCTCGGGAGGGATGAGCAGCTGCTGGGAGCCCCCCGGCAGGCACGCAGCTCCCCAGGGGCACAGCCCGGGCACGGAGCACCAGCCCCGGCGCAGGTTTGGGGTTTAAAACTGGGGTTGGCTTTGCAGGAGGGATTTCTTTGACACGGCTGGATCAGGAGGGCCCCCGAGCTCCTCTGAGCTCCTCTGAGCTCCTGCAGGGGTCCCCTGCCCGTCCCCGGCAGGCTCGGGCTCGCTGCGGGATGCCAGCGGCCATCCCGGAGCCTCCCTGCCCATGGCTGGGTTTCCCACACCACCTAGTGGGAGCGGGGATCACTGCCTGCCTGCTGCCCGAGCTTCTCCTGCCCCTTTTCCCCGCCGGGCCGGCCGAGCCCCGGCAGCCCTGGGACGTTCCCAGCCGTGCCCGCAGCCCCTCACCCGTGTCCGTGTCCGCTCCCCGCAGCTCACAGGCACAAGAAGCACGACACGCTGCAGCCCTGCGACACCGAGTACCCCGTGTTCGTCTACGAGCCGGCCATCAGGGAGACCAACGGGCTCATCGACTGCGGCGGCTGCCAGAAGTAAGAGCTGCAGCTTCCCCCGCCGCCGGGGCCGGCCCCGGGGCTGCCGGGGGGACAGCGGCGTGAGGAGGGTCACCTGCCACTCCTGCCACTGCCCCAGGGCATGTCCCGGGGATGCCGAGGGGACAGCGGCGTGAGGAGGGTCACCTGCCACTCCTGCCATCCTGCCACTGCCCCAGGGCATGTCCCGGGGCTCCTGGGGGGGACAGCGGCGTGAGGAGGGTCACCTGCCATCCTGCCATCCTGCCATCCTGCCATCCTGCCATCCTGCCACTGCCCCGATGGCCACGCAAGGCCACTGACTCTGTGAACCCTGCAGCTACTCTAAAGAAGCACAAAAATGGAGTCAGCCAAAAAACAGACTGCCCAGAGAAATCCCATTGCATTTTAGCTTCTTTTAAAAATACAGTGGGGAGCAACCACACTGCATTCAAATAAGAATTTGAATTTTTGAGAGAAACATCTGGGCACAGCCACCACAACATCCCCAGCTCTGGCCACAGAGCCGTGCTGGACAGAGAGAGGGGAAGAGACCAGGATGCTGATGCTTTAAAAAAAAAAAAAATTAAAACCATCTGTTAATAAGCGGAGGTGGCTGGAGAACAAAGAGAACAGCATTTAAATATATATATCTTTCCATTCCAGAGATTTCAGAAAGAAACTTTTTCTGTTCTTTCATGTTTCTGGCAAAAGTTTTCCTCTTAGAAAGTTTTCCTTTTTGAAATGCTCTTGGCTTTCCTATTCTTTTTTTTTTTTTCCCTTTTTCTGTATTTCTACAGAAGCAACAAAAAAACAGGGATGGGAAAAAAAAAAAGTGTTGGACTGAAAGAACTGAAAACAAGGGTCCACTTTTTTATTTCCCATTTCCATTGTAAGTGAATGGAAAGTCAAAAGGAACAGGAAAGTCACTGTGAAAAGAGGCTGTTTCCAGTGGTTGCGTGGTGCCATCAGCACATCACATGTGGAAAGGTGACAAAAAGATGAATTTCCACTGATCCAGCTTTTCCTAACGTGAGGAGGCCAAACAGATCTGACTGGAATTGCTCCTAAAAAAACCCCAAAGCAATCCTCCCTAGTCTGCAGGATTGGATCAACTGCAGGAAAGACGCAAAGGTTAGAAAAACAGGCTCCACCAGTCAGCATGGCCCTAGGAAAAGCAGAGCCTTGCCAAACATTGTTTCAGAGGAGATTGCAGGGTTGATGAGAACGAGGCATTGTGCTGAGCCCTGGGAGATGCAGAGGAGCCGAGTGACCTCTCTGGGTCACAGCTTCAGCCACAAGCACAGCCTGGCACTGCCCCTTCCCTCTGGAGCTGCAGCTGCTGTGCCCTGCTCGGCTCCTGGGTGGTTACAGCCTCTGGCTCCCGCTGAATCCTGAGCATCCTTTGTGCAGATATTTGGGGAGACTCCCCCTGCCACGGGGCCTGGCCTGCAGCCGTTCCTGAGCACGTTCCACAAGCTGCAGTGGAAGGGGCAGGCTGGCTGCTCCGTCCCGGGCAAAGCCCTTGCCTTGCGGGTTGCTGGATGCGCGGGGCGTCTCTGTCCTGCGGCTGAATCCGCGTGTTGGAGGCTGCTTGTCAAAGCTCCCGGGGCGCTCATTAGCCGGGGAGCACTCATGAAATGCTCAGCTGCTCTGCGTGGCATTTGACACCTCTAAAAGGGGCCGCGGAAATCCCCGGAGGCTGGAAAGCAGCAAGGCCAGGTGGTGAAGGCCCAGGGGCACTGGGCACTCCTCCAGCACGGTCAGCCTGCCCAGTGCCCTGGGCACACCCCACGAACCTGTGCTTGTGTTCCAGAAGCGCTGCCGGCAGTGCAGGCACGCTGAGCCTGACGTCCCCACCTTCCCCGTGGCTCAGGACATGCTGGGCCTGCCAAACACCACTTGGTCAGCCCCACCACACCAGTGCAGCCCACAGTCTTACCGGGTTCCTTCATTTCTCTGCCCAGGAATGTGACATTTAGCACAGCTGCTCCTCCCAGGACCACAGAGCAGACACCTGCACTGTCCAGGCACACAATGAACACATTAAACAGGCCTGGGAGAAGCCAGGCTCTGCTCAGCTGCCATCTGTGTGATGGGCTGCCCCATCCTGGGGAGGGCTTGTCCTGGCTTTGGCTGGTTGGCATCTTGGGTTGATGGTGACTTCTGTGCCTGGCATGGAGTTGTGGATCTGAGGCAAAAGGGAGGCCAGGAAGGGGTGCCAGTGGCACTGTCCCTGTGTGCCCCTGCTCCCTGGGCTCGCCTGCTCCCTGTGATCTGTTTGCTGTGGCTCAGGGCTGCTGCTCCGGCCTGGGAGCTGCGCTCTTCCTCACCTGCCCTTCCCTTGCAGGATGTTTGTGGCACAGCAGATCATCAGCAGCAACCTCCTGCTCCTCGTCACGGACACTGTCTGCGACTGCAGCGTCTTCCCGCCCGTCCCGATGGATGCAAAGGAGGTCAAATATATCCTTCCGTGGCCGGCGGGGCTGCCGGGAGGGCCGGGGAGGGGGCGGCGCCGCTGCTGCCACCGCCCCGGGGGAGGGAGGGCAGGGTGCGGGGTCAGCTGCGCTCCCCTCGTCCCGCCAGGTGCTGCGGGTGCGCCCCTGGGCGCGGGTGGGTTCCTCCCCTTCCCTGCCCGCACCAGTCCTTGACAGCCCCGCACACAACGCCTCGGTGAAGTGCGAGAGGATGCGCTCCCAGAAGCTGCGCCGGCGGCCGGACTCGTGCCACGCCTTCCACCCTGAGGTACCCCGGGACAGGCGGGGCACGGAGGGACAGCACGGCATGGGTGGCACCGGGGCATCCCGAAATGCACCCGACATGCACCCGAAATGCACCCGACATGCACCCGACATGCACCCGACATGCACCCGAAATGCACCCGACATGCACCCGACATGCACCCGACATGCACCCGACATGCACCCGAAATGCCCCCTCGCAGCCCTGCACGGGGTGAATCCCCGCGGGGGTTCCTGGCGGGAGGATTCCCCATCGGTACCGCCCGGGAAGGGCTGGGGCTCGGAAATCACGGGGCCAGGAGCGGCACAGGCACAGGCACGGGTCAGGAACAGGCACAGGCACAGGCACGGGTCAGGAGCAGCACAGGCACGGGTCAGGAACAGGCACGGGTCAGGAACAGGCACAGGCACGGGTCAGGAACAGGCACAGGCACGGGTCAGGAACAGGCACAGGCACAGGTCAGGAGCAGCACAGGCACGGGTCAGGAACAGGCACAGGCACAGGTCAGGAGCAGCACAGGCACACTCGCACACCCTGCTGGGAGCCGAGCCGCCTCCCGGCCCGGGGGCTGCTGTGGCCAGCAGGAACCAGAGTCCCTTCCCTGCCTCCTGCTGTGACTGTGGGCACTGCTGCCTCTCCCAAAGGTGGCAGCCGGGATGGGCAGCAGGGAGGGCTGGGCAGGATGGGCAGCAGGGGCAGCAGGCAGGATGGGCAGCAGGGGCAGGGATGGGCAGGATGGGCAGCAGGGGCAGCAGGCAGGATGGGCAGGATGGGCAGGGATGGGCAGCAGGGGCAGCAGGGGCAGGGATGGGCAGCAGGGGCAGGGATGGGCAGCAGGGGCAGGGA
>VZUI01055334.1:0-23433 GCA_013401135.1 Cettia cetti | reverse complement strand
AGGCCGTGGGGCCCTGCCTTCCCGGGGGAAGCCGCTGGAAAAGGCAAAGGCCGTGGGCCCTGCCTGCCCGGGGGAAGCCGCTGGGAAGGGCAAAGGCCGTGGGCCCGTCCCCAGGGCGGTGCGCTGGCGGCAGCGGGGCCCCGGCGCGGCGGCTCCGAGCCCGGGCGGAGCGTGCGGCAGCGGACCGGGCCCGGCGCGCTTCCGGTGCCGCGGCTCCATGGACGCCAACCTGCGCTTGTGGAGGGCCGAGGGGCAGGTGCGGAGCGCGGGGCCGTGGGGACGGGTGCTGCTTAGGGAGGGTCCGAAATAACGCCTCGTCTGCCTCAGTCTTTCTTGCAGAGGTTTCTCCTCTGGGCGGACGCCTTGGATCCGCTGCTGCTGCTCAAGTCCTCCGTGAGTACCGCGATGAGCGAGCGACCTCAGGGACTGGCGCTTTGCCGGGCTGAGAAACGCGGCCACTGCAGGGCTGCTGAGGAGAAGGACATTCGTGAGGAATGTAGCAGTGAATGTAATGTTCCGGTGCCTAAAGGGGCTGCAAGGAGCCGGGGAGCTGCTTTGGACAAGGGCACGGAGTGATAGGACAAGGGGAATGGCTTTGAACTGACAGAGAGGAGGGTTAGATGATACAGAAAGAGATTGTTCCCAGGGAGGCCCTGGCACAGGGTGCCCGGGGAAGCTGGGGCTGCCCCTGGATCCCTGGCAGTGTCCAAGGCCAGGGATGTGGCGTGGGGCTTGGAGCAGCCCGGGATGGTGGAGGTGCTGCCCGTGGCAGGGGTGGCGCTGGGTGGGCTTTGAGGTCGCTTCCAACCCGAAGCGTTCCTCAGTTCTGCCATAGACACGAATACACGTGTATGCACTTCTCTGTCTGATTCCATAAACCGAGGGGCATTTCTAGGCACAGCCATCCCAGCTCAGACTGTGGCTGCTGTGCCAGCATTTGAATTATCCCAATAGCTTAAGAGTTTCTGTGATTGTGAATTCGTTGTGTCTAGCTGTGCTCTTGCTTTCACTGCTTAGGTGAGGAACAGGTGCATCTTTAGCTTCTGGGTTTGTATTTGTGGTGTTTTATAGCTGACCTATTGCACTCAGGATATTGAAATCTGAGGGGGTGTTGTTTGTTTTGTTTTTTTTTCTCAAATACAGAAAGAAATAAAAAGAACCAGGTTATTAATACAAACTGATGAGAAGACCCTAAATGAGCCCATACAGAATAATCAGGTATTTTGGACTGCAGTTAAAGTGTTAACATAACTGTTTAGCCATATTTAATTACTGGTTTATGTTTTGAAATACCTACTAGTTTTAACTTTTTAAAATTAGCCTTCTGTTCTGCCCTAGTACGTGCTTTGGTGCTGTTGCACAGCCTATGGGAAGTGAGTGCTTTATATTAAACAGGGAGTATATGGAGAGAAATTTTAGGGGAAAGTATAATTAAAGGGATATATAAATATATACTCTTTGCTTAAAAGGAAGTAAATTAGAAAAAGATATAAAATAAATTTAGAAAGGAGATTTTACCCAGCCTCTTCTGAAAATTAATTACTAACCTAATTTTCCAACTGTTGTAGACCAAACAAGCCTTTTTGCTAAGCCTGGTAAGTTTACAAAATATATAGATGATTTTTTTTTTCCTTATTCAATTATGGCAAATATGTTCTAATTTGCCTTTTCTTTTTTTTTTTTTTTTCTTTTTAAGTCCAGTGTACATCCTGATACAGACAAGATAATTCCTGTTTTGTTTAGACCTCCAGGTAGGTTCCCTTAAGTGAAATTTTATGTGTGTGACTGAAGCATCAGGGGGGAATATCTCATGGTAAATAGCTGCTGTGATACCACAGTGACACTCCTCTCCATATAGAAAAGCAAGCAGACTCTTCTCTTAGTTGCATTGTTATGTGTGTTGAAGAATTATTTATTTATTCCTCTGGTCCTGTTGAGGAATTTCTCCCTGGGACAATCTGCTCATCTGGATGGAAACACTCTGATTAGCCTCTGCTTCTTGTTGCTGCAGAGTCAGTTCCCAAATCCCTCCACATTTAACTGTCTGCTATAATTTAAGTTTTTCCCTGGATGGCTGTGGCTGCTGGATGAATTTACTTTCTGCTGACAGATCAAATGTGCTTGGGGTGTTGTTTAGGCAGCACAGGTTGTTAATCAGATATAACCATACTGAGGCTATTTACTCTTTATCTCCTGTGACCACTCACAACTGTGGCAGCTCTTGTTCTACCTCTCTCTTTGAGCAGAGAGCTGAACTTGTGTTCAGTTGTTTGGTTTTCAAGCAGCCCTGCTGAGTGGAGTTCATGAGGGCTCCTGGCTGTGAAAGCTGAGCAGGGATTGTGGCTTCTTGAGGGAGGAGTGGGAGACAAAGCTCTGGGTTGAGGTTAATGGTGATGCTGGGGTTTGTGGGCAGTGTTTTACTTGGAGATGGAAATAGATGGGAGAAGTTAGGAGAATTTTCTGCTCAAGACCATCCATCTGCACCCACAAATGTTATTTTTACTGAAATAAAGTTTTCTTTCTTTTTAGCTTTCATGCCCATAACTCTTCCCTTGGTGAGTAATCGTGGCAGATGCCAGTGTGCATCCAGCAAGGCTTCCATTTTCCACAGCCAGGGTTGGAGGGAGGGAATAGAAGTTTTGGGGCTTTATTGTCTTTCCACAAGCTGTTGGAAAGACATGGCTTTTATGGGAAGTGCTGAGTAACCTGGAAATCAAGCCCTTAAAGAATCCCCCTGGAAGTCCCAAGCTGTTAGTTACCCTTCTCCAGCAGCATTCCAAGAGATTGTTCATGTGTGAAGGACAACTTTCTGATGCAAGGTGAGATCACTCAGCAATGAGAGCAAGGCCTGGCTCTGGTCTTTTCAGCCTCCAAAATGTGGAATTGCAGTGGGAAGGAGTTGGAGCCTTGTGTTCTGTGTCTCAGACCCAGAATATGATTGTGGTTTTTATGTAGATAGTGCATTTGCAAGTAGGAAATGGTGTTGTCAGTAAATTACCAAAGATCCAAAATAAACTCTTGTTATTGTGCTCAAAAATGGCACCATTTTGTTTCATAAAATTTGTAGCTGTAATTATTTGCATATTTATTCCTTTAGATTCTTTGGGTTTGGGCTTGGCCTGTGAGTGTCCATCCTGAGATATGTCATTCTGTCATTCCACACAGACATAACAGCATGAACTTACATGGCACTGCTAGAACAATGAAAAGTCTTGATGGCTGTTAAATTCATTAATAGCAGTGATAAAATTAGTAGAAATACTTCTTTTTGATATTTACAGCTTAATGCACTCTAATAGATGTAGTTAGAGTCAGTGCTGGCATTAATAATAAAGATGGTTGATCCACTAATTACTGATCCTTCTCTGAGGCTTTGGAGATTCTCAGCCTTCCTCTTCTTCAATATTTTGTATTCTTATCTTGATTGACTCTGTTATTGGAAAGTGTTCCACACCTTGAGCTTGAAACCTCAAGAAAGGTTGTGGTTTATTAAAGCTGAACTTTTTATTCACTGTGTGAATTTGAGAAGAAGCTGGCAATTAACTTCTAAAATCTTTGATCATAGATCAGTTAGATCTAAGTTAGTATTCATATCCCCAGCAAAACCAATCTGACCTTTTCTCAGTCATTTCTTTAATTAGACTTTTGTTACCTTAGTTATTTTATTTGCATTTATTTAAGATTCACGGGCACAAATGCATTTTTCTTTTGGGTAGGAAAGTATCTTGCTGCAATATTTGTGCACATAATGTTTTAGCACTGTGTGTCTGTGTTTTATACATCTGTGTTTTCTATTGACTAGAAGGATGAGCATGTCACCTCTTTAAAAAAAGAGAATGTGGTAGCCTAGGACCAAGGCTGATGGCTTTGGGACTGGCTGGAGCCTTTGGCACTGCTGCCAGTGGTACCTCAGCAGTTCTCCAAACACCTACACCCCTCAAAATTCATTTTCTTGTGCATTTTTTTCCTCTTAGGTCATCATTTCATCTGTTCAGAGCCAGGCAAAGCATTCTTTTTTTTGTCAGGTAATTGCCTCTTTCTTTCTATTTCTACAGGTATTCTAGTCTTAATCCTGAATTCAATTTTTCTTACTATACTATCTCTTGTTCCTGCAGTTTGTGTTTCACACATACACCACAGCATTCACTCTGGTAAATGGAAATGGCACCCCAAAGGCTGAAGTGAGTCTTGATTTTTATTTTTGTAATCATCTTAATTG
This sequence comes from Cettia cetti, assembly GCA_013401135.1. Classification (NCBI taxonomy): domain Eukaryota; kingdom Metazoa; phylum Chordata; class Aves; order Passeriformes; family Sylviidae; genus Cettia; species Cettia cetti. The sequence continues at coordinate 19,214 of VZUI01055334.1, read as the reverse complement.
TGTAAATGCCATTTTGAACTTGATTTGCAGGTGTTTTACAATGTACTTACACAGTATGGGTTTCTTCCTGTCCTTAGGAATACTCACTTCACCAAAAGCAGATTTTCCTTGGCTTGGGAGCTGTTTCCTATTCAGCCTGTATTGGTGTAAGTATTTGCTCCAAAGTTGCTTTCCATACAAGCTCTCCTGAGAAGGAGCAGGCACTGAGGTAACCACAGAGATCCTCCAGGGCTGTGCTCTGGTGCTCCACTCTCATGTCTTGCCACAGAACTCTTCAGAATAAGAATATTTCCTGATCATTTTATTTTGCTTGGCTTCTCCTGATGCTTCCTTTTGTGTCATTTTCTTTATTGTTTTGCAAGCTTAGCAAACAGGTAGGGAGAGGAACTGTTTACAAACACAGAGTGAGGCACTGGGGTGTTGTAGCTGATTTTTCTTGTGGTGCTGTGGAAGAGATCTAACTCCAAACAAGTGGTGAGATTTGCAGGCATCAGTACTGGACAGTGTTTGCTCAAATCCCAGGAACAGCACAGCCATGAAAATACTGCACTGGGACATCAGTCTTCCAGAAGGGAGCTGCCCTAGGAAATAGGAATTTGTGGTTTCTGGAGTTTGCTACATCAGAATGAGCTCAGGTATCATCATGACACAAGTGTAGATGTCTCTGTAATGCCTCTCCTCACCCCCCACAGGAAGCAGTGATTTTTATAAGCTTCTGGCAGAAAAATGTGATTGTTCTTGTGTCTGTTAGAGGGAGTTTCACCTCTGCCCACTGCAGGGCAAAACAGCTGGGCAGGATTGCTCAGGGCTTACAGAAATCTGGGTCATCATGAGAGTGTTTCCCTTTGTCCTTCAAGAGAGTCTCTGAGGGCCAGCTGGTGTCCTGGCCATTTATTCCTAAATGAAACTTCCTGCAAGTGTATTATGGGAATATAGAATTGGGCTGAAACTGCAGAGAATCAGGAAAAATACAGAAGTAAACCAGATTTGCTGTTTGAGGGAGAGAGGAGTATGTGACAAAATGCAGTTGGACAAATGTCCAAGGAATATTAGTCAGAGGTGATTATTTTCTTTTTTCTGTCTTTGTATTCACACTGCTGCTGTCTTCTACATAATAATGTTGAATGCTTTTTTTAATCATGTTTTCTATTCTTATCTAAAAATTATTACAAGCACCTTCATTAACCAAAGAAGGCATATATTTTGTTGGAATGTTAAACCAAGGCATTTATTTTCCTAGGTGGTAACTGTGTACTAAGTCCCAGATTTATTTTCCTAACCTGTTACACTGAAATGCTGCACATTTTTTCAATGGAAGGTGCCTGTGTCCTCTCCATGCCTTAGGCTCTCCCTCTGGCCTTTGTGAATCGTTATGTGTTGAAGAGCTCGTTCATGCAGCTTGTTGTCAGAAAACTGCTCCCTGCTCCTCTGCTCGGTGAGTAGAAACAAAGTGTGCCTCGTGCAGCTGGCCTGAGGCCATTTGCCTGTCTGATGTAGGCTTTTCTTGCTTTTGGACACGTGTGGGCTCTCTGTTTCTTCTCTGGCTGCCTTTGCTGGCCCCCTCCATTCTGTGGGAGACAACTCTCGCTGTGCCATGTCCCCAGCCTCATTGGGTTCCTGCTGGTTTTAGTTTCAGAGCTGCAGAGCACTGTTGTGAGCTTTGTACACACACCTGAAAGCAGCAGCGCAGATCAGGAGGGCAGGAGCAGTGGCACTGGCATGACCTGGTGTGGCACATCCGTGACACCAGTGTGACATTGTTCTGGGCATGCAGGAAGTGAGACTTGTCCAGCAGGGTTTTATTAATCTTGCAAGGAAAGTGGGACTCAGTTGATTACTGCAACAGCTCTACTGCCATGGTGAAGTTGGACCAGGACAAGTTTAACTGTTTAATGTCATTAATTGTGTTTCTATGCCATTAGAGAAATTTTTGGCCTTTCTTAGGGGAAAATTGATAAAATGCATCATCTCTGTTTCAGGTTATGTGAAATCAGATCTCACATACTCAGATCTTTCTGAAGTCTTACATTAGAGGTTTCTGACTTGCTTCCTTTGAAGCAGGTGTTAAATGTGCTTCCATTTTCTCAAATGTAGAGAAAAGCCTGAGGATAATTGATTAATGTTAGTCCAGCATTTGCAGTGTCCTCTGGTACACTGATGTCTTTATTGAATAGCCCTACCAAGAACTAATAAAAAGAGCAATCTCTTTTTTTCAAGCAAGGTCAGTTTGACAGTCTATGCCCTTCCTTTTAATGCAGGATACAGCCTTTTCTGAAACCCTCTTCCTTTCAGGATTTTATCTTCTGTGTTGGATTTTATGCTGAGCAGGACAAAACCTAACCACAACAGAAATCCCTCCACTTTCTTTTAAGACAAAATATTCATGGATGGAAATGATTTTAAAGCTCTGAGTCCATAATGACAAAGCACCTTTTAGGACTGAAGCTTTGCAGTCTCTCAAGCTTCTGAAACAAAGATTGAAACCCCAAATAGATTTTCATGGGGCAGTGTCTTTTTAAACTGTCAGGTTATTCAGTTGTGAACTGTTGAACTGGAAATGTGAAATGCACATCATTATGAATGTTACTATTGAGGCAGTCCTTTTGGATCTATTAAAGCAAAACCCCCTTTAACCCTGCAGGTTTGACCAGTGCATTTACTGTGGCCATGGTGAGAAGCCCAGAATTTGATAATGGGATAGAAGTGATGGACAGGAATGGCAAGGTTATAGGAGTGTCTAAGAAGGCTGGTGAGAAGGTAGGTGATGGGGTGGAGAACTTTTTTGACTTGCCTTTCATTCCCTGCTAAGAACAGAATGTGATACTGAGAGGAGATAGGGTTGGATATATTGAATAAAGAATCCCACATCAGGTGCTGATCATTGGGCAGGCTTGGATTAGGACTCTGCAACCAGGTTCCACAACTTCTGTGTCACCAAGGCTTGGCTGCCTCCTCAGACCAATATACTGAGGACCAGAGACACTGTCACAGACATTTCTGTTTTCCCTGGTCACCTCCAAAAGGAGATAAGACTCTTGGATCTTCTGATGGGACACTTCTGAGAAAAGGCCTGTATTGTGGAAACAACTGCATGAGCAGAAGGATTTGGGGAGAGTTGGAACGAGAACTTCAGATTTAACAGGCTAGTTAGAATGCCCAGAAGGTATAGCCAATTGTATGAAGTTCAGCACAACTTCAAAAAGCAAGTCTTAGCAAAATTATTATCATGGCAGGAAAACTCAGTAGTTTCAGCTTCCTTTTAAGGAATTTTCCAGTCATAAGCAGAGTATTTGCCTCTTAGTTTCCATTTAAGAAAGGATTCCTCTAATAGGTGTTATTTTCCCTCATTAACCTGTTGCTTTAAACTGCAGAGTGTGAGACAAAAAGCACTCAGGGAAGCAGGCAGTGTTTGAAGCTGCTCAGAGCACTCTTCTGACAACACTTGTTTTGCTCTCTCCCTGAAGGCTGTTATGGAAACAGCATTGTCCAGAGCAGTCCTGTTTGGGACCACGTTCTTCCTGCCAGAAGTGCTGATGTACTGTGTGCAGAGGTGAGAGGCACTGCAGGGGCTGGGCTGCCTGGGCAGTGCTACTCTGCTTTGCTGGTACCATTTTACAGGTTTTGGCTGGGGTGGGAGTATTGCTTGCCTTGCTGGGAGTGACGATGTGGGAAGGTGCTGCTGTGATTCTTTGAGATCATTAAGTGAATCTGGTTATGTCTGAACCCATGCTCCAAGGGTTTGCAGGAATGAGGTTTTCCTCTCTGCTCCAATGCTCCAAACATGTTTGTGCTCTCCTGACAGGCACCTACCTCCAGTTCCCTAACTTAAGATTGGAGTTTCAGTGTCTGTATCAAGGTTGTTCACAGCACTTAGCTTAGGCTTGTATTTTTGAAGAGGTAATGTGGCACCTGAATTTGCAACTAAAGCTGGATCCCAATTCCAAATAGTTTTCCACCTATTGTAAAACATGTTCTTGCTTTTCAACATTTTAATTCCTTGTATCTTAGGAAGAATACATTGTATGCTTTATGAGAGGATTCTTAGCCTGCCCTGAGCTTTTGGTCATGATCTTTTGTCATGTAAATAGTACAGGAAGGGATCAACTCTATCAGGTCATTTGCTGTTGCCTAAATTGATTCCCTATCAGCTTAAGGAACTCCTGTTACCAAAAGACAAATGCAGATGTAAAATAAAATTTTAAAATATATGTCAAATAACAAGTTTTTGCACAAGGCAAAATAGGGCTGCCCACAGGAACTGAATGTGTAAGGAAAGAGGGTAATGCAAGAAACACCTTAATCAAGGAACTGACACTTTAAAGCACTAATGTACTTTCTCTCCTTTTGTTACTTTGACCTTGCTGCTTTTTTTCTTAATCTTGATAGTCTGAGCTTGGAAAGTGCTGCAGCAAGCACAAAACAAGGGGAAAGCACAGGAAGTTAAGAGTAAGAACATAGGAAATTAAGTAGTGAAACATCTTTGGGAACCATAAGCCTAGATTATTATTAATTTCAGTGTAATTTCAACCAGTAAAATAGTAGCTAATGCTCTTTGTATCACTGTCAGGTTATTTTTCAATATGCTGACATACTTTTTCAATGTCTTGGCAGAGCAAGATTGGTTAAAAATCCTCGTGCTTTGGGTCCAGTGAGGATGTTTGTGATTATGTCAGTCCTGGCAGGGATGCTGCCAGTCTCATTTAGTATGTTCCCACAGTGTGGGGAGGTAAGTCCTTTCACTGGAATTGTTTTAAGATTATTGTGACTTTAAATCAGCCTTTCAGAACAGTCTGAAGGCCACATATTTAAAAATCATCAGGATTAATGTTGATTAATCTAAAATGGGGCAGCAGAGAGGCTGCTTGTGAAGGGCCACGTACCAGGCAGAGGCTCACAGGACGTTTGAGGTCTGAGTTGCATTGTGTGTTATTTATATTTACACTTTCCAAAGTGGATTTATCAGACTTTCACAACAGTCTGAAGCAAGCAAGGTCAGGAGAAATATGTTGAAGATTTAAGCCAAGGCTCTTCCAGCACTGCATTCAGTCCTGCAGGAGAAAGGAAAGATGGAGATGAGAATTTTTTTCTCATGCAAAGTCAGCATGAGCTCACTGGAGAGGTAAACCTGCTCACATGTGACATCTCTTCCCCCTGCCTTGCTGAAATGGGAAGTGTCATCTGTTCCCTGGGAAAGAATGGCTTCCTGGCAGCTTTTAAATGGAGCATGTGGCTCCTGAACCTTGGGCTTTGGAGAAGGCCAAATCAGAGAGGAGCCTTTCTGCATTTGTTTCCTCTCTGTGAATTGTCTTAGCAAATCACAGACTGAGCTCTTGCAATTTTCAGTGGCTTCTTTTAATTGCCTAAACTTTTTGGCATTTTAGCTTTTTGGGTTTTTTTTTAACATATCTTAACCTCTTATGACAATGAAGTAAACTGAACATAAATGAGGGGACTTTTGAGGAATTATGTAATTAATAGGAGTTGAGATTAGAGCTGGTTGATGCCCTTTGGGCTTCCCAAGAGCTCAGCCCACAGCAGAAGTTCTCCTTTGTGTCACCCAAATATATTTACTGCTGGATTTGGTGATCTTAAAGGTCTTTTCACACCTAAATAATTCCATGATTCTATAGTGAAGAGAGATAATGTCACTATTTTAAAATAATGAGTATTTCTTCCTATATATGTGCACATGTAGAAAATGTTGGAGGAGCAAAAAAAAAAAAAAAAGCCACAAAACAACAAAAAAATCCCTCAAATCCCCAAATAAACAAAGAGCCTCAAGCTCCAAATACTGAATGCAGTACTTGAATTTGTGCAAAGTGCAATGCAGTAACAAGGACTTAACATCCACTTCCCAGGCCGTGGTGGTGCTGATTCCCTTTTTCCTACCTTGCAGATAAAGCGAGCAGACCTGGAACAGGAAATTCTGTCATCTACAGAAGAAACAGAGTTCTTCTACAACAGGGGAATTTAGAGCCTGGCTTTTATATATAAATGTGTGCTCTGATCTAAGTGAATTCTGAATGCACCACTGGCATCTGTGACTGAACTGTGATTCCCTGGTGGCAAAGGTGCCAGGTGTGGGATGGTGTGGCCTGGTAAAGAGGCAGAACTTGGCAACGTGGCTTTGCCAGCCCCAGCCTGGGGGCACAGAAACACACCTCACCTGATGCTGAAAAGTTCTAGAAAAGCACTGTAACAGCCTTTGTCACAACCTGTGTTCTGTGTTTCCTCAGGTGATTGATTTCTTAATTAAACGACTGTTGAGTACATCAGTTTGTTCTGCTGCTGCAGCTTCTGGTGTGCTTCTTTCCAGGAACCCAGCTGGTGAAGGCTTTGAAAGCAGTATTCCTGTGGGTAAAGTCCAGCTGCTTCTCCCCAGAACACTTTGATGTTTTCAGTGATCTAACAATGCTCATTTTGAGGATGAGACGTGAGTGAGGCAACCCTTGAAGTGATATTAGACAAAGCAACCCTGATGGCAATAGAATATTGGTTGAATTTCGTTGTTTAAAAAGTGTTAAAGGTGTCAAACAACTACCAATTAATTTCTGGCTTTCTAAACATCCTTGAAGGAGTCGTGAGGTCTGATGGCCCTTCAGCTTTAGAACTTGGTGTTTTACACTGAAGCCATGAGGAGATCCCATGTCTTTCTGACCTTGTGAGGAATTCCACTTTTGCAGGTTGGCTGTGTTTATCCAAAGCAAGCAAGCTCTTGATATGTGGCATTATTCTGGTATGTTCATCAGGGAGGTGATACATTTTGCTGATCCTATGAAATTATTCAGGGACCCTCAGCTGTCTGGGAAAGGCTGCAGAAAGAGCTTACAGGAGAGCCTGTGATTGTGGCATCATCTTCAGGGATTTCTGAGCCACTTCTCCTACAACCCCTGCCTGTAGTTATGTGAGGCGCTGCTAAGGCAGTGTGACAAGGATGGAAATGCAGTAAATAATATAAAATTATTGATGTGAAAGGGATTATCACAAGTGCAACCTCCAAAGTGTGCCATAATTTAACTTCCTTAGGGCACAGTCACTGAGCAGGTCACTGCTCTCCTGTTGCTGCAGGTTTGGATTTCTTTTCACAGTGTGAGGAAAACAATGGTTGCCCAGTCCAATCCATCCTACAGGAAGAGAGCAGCAAAGAGCAAAGTAAGGAAAAATAGCAGGCCTGGGCTCTTGGAAGAAGAGATTCCTGGTGTGCTTTTGGCACTGAACAAAAGCAGGAAGCTGGGGGTTGAGTTTAATTTCTTGTTTGAGTTCTGCCTTTTTTGAGCCTTCCTCTAACAACTTACTGGAGGGGAAGGTCAGACAAGGGGAGAGGAGAGAGGAGCAGCAGCACATCCTAAGGACCTGGAACTGGAGGGAAATGTGCTGTAAGGCTGTTCCAGGAAGACCATCTAGATGCTGTCTGTAACTGGCAGAGATTGCACTACTCCACTGGAGGGATGTAATGAATTTTTAAAGGTAAAGGATTATTTATACCTGCTGAACTCTGCAGGCTCATTCAGCCTCTGTGGGTGATGTTCTTCAGTACATGGGAAAAGCTCATCAGGGTCAAGAAGTGTTGTGTCAAACCAAAGGGTCTGCTGAGCCAAATGTCATCTGCTCATGGCAGAGGTTAGAACTAGGTCATGTTTAGGGTCACTTCCAACTAAAATCATTCCATGATTCCACCACAGGGTCAGGTGGAACAGGCTTAAGCCTCAGCCTGCCTCTCTGGGTAAAGCATTTGTCTCCTTCCAAACCTTTAATAGCAGAGGCACAGATAACATCTTGTAGTTAAACTATCTAAACTGTGTTTCTCTATTCCTATTTCAGTCACATACCAAAGGCAAATGCAGGAGTCTGACTCCACTCCCCATAAACACTAACTGGCACTACAGTGAAGACCTGCACCTCTCCCCACTCTTTTTTAAGCATAATTTAAGAGTGGCTAAAGTAAATACAAGTTACATGAACCACAGTGGGAACAAGGAAAATAACCCAAAACTTAAGAGCAGAGCAAAGCCAGCAAACAGAATATACTGGTGAAGTTTGATTGTCATGGTAACTAGACAAGCTGTAAATTCACTGGCAACACACTTGGATGTGTTAAGCAAATTGATGTCATTACAACTCCATGAGTAAGGCTTCTGGCATAGGTCTGGTAATAGTGTCTGTTATTACAGCTGCCCCTTCTCAAACTCCACCAGCTCTTTACTGAATACTTGAGTTGAAATTTGCCATATTAAATTCAGCTTCCTCAGGATTATTAAATACCCCTTTTCCCCATTCTCATAAATGTTTCTATTGCCTTAACCAGAATTTTCCAGAAGAGGAAAATTTAAATTGTCAGCCTGGCTGATTCAGCTGCTTCCCAAATCAGGGAAAATACGTTGCTACAAAGGCCCTGGCATCCCCAGCCTTGAAGCAGTCCCTGAGATGAGAAGTGCCAGGAGAGACAGCTGGCAGTCCAGAGGTACAAGTCAGGGACCAAGACTGGGACAAGCAGCAATGCCTCATGTCTGAGGGACCTGGGAAGAGGAGACCTTCCCCTTTGTAATGTGGAATAGATTAACAACACAGCAGCCCAAGGCAGGTCTGTCTCCTGCCTTAGCTGGCCCTCGTGTTAAGTGAGGGTGCTTTAGTGGTGGAACCAGTTTAAGCTGTGGTGAATGACAACAGATGGAAGCTTTCAGCTTCAAGGAAAACAAAAGTCTTAGTACAGCACAAGATGCTGTGCCTCACCCACTCAGCTTGTCATCTTGAAATGTAGGAAAATGCAGTGAGGCTTTCAGGCCCCTTTAATGTAGCTTAAAAAAAAAAACCAGCCACTCCCATGTTAAGAAATACTGAGATCAAAGCCTGTCTCAGCTGGAGCTGTGTCCCTGCTTTACCCCCAGGCCTGTAACCCAGCCATGCTGCTTTTCCCTTCTCCCACCTGCCAGGGGTGGAGGAAGGAAGGATGAAGGCAGGGAGGGAGTCCTGCCCTGCAGCTCCTTCCCTATCAGACAGCAAACACCACTGCACAGTGCTGCACAGCGTCCCTCAGGAAGGAGCTGTGGCCCAGGCTTTGGAGTCTCCTCCCTCCCACATCACTCAGCAGCTCCAAGGAATGAGTTCACCTGACCAGAGATGCTGTGACTCTGAGCCAGCTTGGGGAAGGGAGTAAGGCACTAGGAGGCAGCTGGGAGCTCCCTACACTGAGCTTTATGGCTTGTTTTCTATCTAGAAATGGAGCTGCTTCAACTGACATCTCACACCACACAGTTAACAAACCCTCAGCAGACATTTCAGGAGCAGCCAGGATGTTTAAGATGGATTCTGTCAGCTATCCTGTGTCAGGTTTTTCCAGGTTACAAAGCATTACACTGCTCTCCATTGAACACTCCCCCTTCACACATTTGCCTGCAGGGGAAACAGGGCAGGGCAGCTCATACCAGGAACTAAAACCCCAGGGATGAAAGCAGGAAAGCAAGTAACCCAATTTACTCAGCAAGATCTCAGCTGCAGGGACTGAGTGTTTATCCTGCTCCCCTTGGCAAGCCTGTTCACTCTTTACCTTCCAATTTCTGCAAACCTAGTGAAGATGTTATGGAAAAAACCATTTTGTACTTCTCCAAGAACAGAAAGATATGAATAAAAATTCCATTTTAAACAACCTTTGCTTCTAGGAGGAAGAAATGATGTCATCTCTTCAAAAGAGCAACTGCACCCCCAGTGTGCTTGTGTGCATCTGGGGGAAAGGGAAGTGAGAAATAAGTAGAATTATTTTCCTGTCCTGACCTTGCAAATGTTTCTATTTTATTTTAAACATTTTTGAAAAGAAGCAGTGTCAAAAGTCATTAAGAAAATGCAAGAACATTGAGACAATCCTTTGAATGCACTGAAGCTGAGGAAGGCCAATAAATCTTGGACAGTGCTGATGATAAAGTCAACAATGATGGAAATGTTTGAACACTTCCAACCTAAAGACCAAACCATAACTCAATCCAAATATTGCAAAACTAATATTGCTAAAGCCCTGTGACTCCATGGTCACAACTATTCAAGAATAAATTTACATAAATTAAAGGGTAGACTCTTCAGGAATTTTTTAATAGGCATAAGCATGCTATGAGTCCAGTTCCTTAAGTGCAAAATTGTATTTCATCTGTGTTGCACAAACATCAGGAGATCTAATACAACACTGAGATTTTCAACTGAAACATTTCCAGAACAGAAATCAAAACAGGCATTCAAGGTTTAGTTTGCAATTGAGCTTCTCTGCATTGTGTGTTTGTCTCTAGATATGCCTTAAGGCAGTTTGTTAATAAGAAATGGTGGGAATTTCTTCTCAGTTACTCTCTGGTGTTAAGACAGCTGGCTAAAGCAGATTCAGGTTTTCCTTGGTGAAAGAATTCCATTTCAGTGGACTTTAAAGTAGGTCCTGAACAGAATTTTCAGCACCGTTTTTGCAGTTCTTCTAATCCAACTGTTTTATAGATCCCAACCCAGAAGCAGCAATATTAAAGAACCATTAACAAAAAACAGTAATGGGCAAATGGGGGAAAAAAAGCTGTAGAGCACTTACAGGTAAACAAAGGCAGTTGCAGTATTTGTCTTAGAAGTTAAAAAAAAATTACATGCTACTGTGTTCAGAATTTAAATTTTAGACTAAGTGTTTAAAGCAGAATTCTACACCCCTGAAAATAGGGGATTGTTCTGAAGCACTTCCATTTTCTGACTGTAATAATCACCCATTGTATACACAGATGCCACATTCCTTAATCACATTCTAAAATAGATTTCCTTAAGGTATCATACATAGCAAAAGGACAACTCTTTTTCCAACCAATATTGCTTGCATGTAGTTATTGATGAGCTCTACCAGTTTCAGAATAGCAAATGTCCAATTATTTAACAATATAAATATTGCTTACTAAAGTTTTAATTATAAGTATAAAATCTCTATGTAAAACCACATGCTAGAGCATACCTGTACAAAGACCAAGAAAAAGGTTATTTTTTCTTAAACAAAGTGCTACTGCAGAATTGACTGATTTGTTGTGGACATTTCTGAACAAATACAGATTGTTTGGCTCAGAGCATTTCCTTACAGACTTTAAATTCCTCTCAGAAGATTGTAAAGCAGTTAGTTTCAGGCTGCTCAATAAAAAAAAAAAACAAACCAAAAAACCAAAAACCAACAAAAAACCCTCACCACCCGAGTTATGGCTGTGCAACCAAACAAGTAGGCAAATTTTAATTTTCTCTAAACTCTCTCCCAGTTTTCACGATGACTTCAGAGGTTTCCATCTAGATTTGATTTACACAGAGCACCATCAGACAGTACCTGTGTTACAGCTCCAGTCATTCAAGAAGCTGCTGCTCCACCTGTGGCACCTGGCCATTTGAGCATTCCTGGTGCATAAGGCTTTGACTCATCTTGACTTTTTCTCAAGTAGATCAGGAACGAATGGCCAGGTCTCTCCTCAGCTGAGAGCCCCAAAAACTTCTTCAATGACTCCAGCTGTAAGGCAGCACCTGTCCATGGCCCCCTTAGGAAGCCCCACTTCAAGCACAGTGATCCTGTATCTTATCCCTCCATCAGAGACATGGGATGGGGTGAAAGGGGGAAAACCTCTAAGGCAAGAGTCCAAAAGAGGTGCTCAACTCACACCTGAGCTTCAAAATATCCCTTCCTTTTCATACTAAGGCTACCACATGAGATTTTCCCAGACATCCTTTATTCACACCTAGACACTTTCAAGTAAAAGAGAGAACTTGTCCATTTATTTGGGATTTCCAGGTATCAGGCAGTCCAGAGCAAAGCAGCACCTGACAGGCTGACACCCCTGGAAGCCCAGAAGGAGCACTCAGAGCAGCTGCACGTTCAGGGTGTCCCTGTGCAGAGATCAGCACATCCCAGCTGTGCTGGGTTCACAGCTCGTGTTCCAGACCCCAGGCAGAGCTGTCCAGCCTCTGGAATGTGCAGCACAAACAGCCACTACACTGATCCTGCCACAGCCTGGACACACTGGCCTGTGCTACTTGTACATCCACTCACTTTGTGGTGTGAAATGCAGGAGCCATAGGTACACAGTTAGAGTTGGGGGGAGATAATGACACCAGGAATGTTCCCAAACATGTCTCCATATGTTCCCAGTCAAGCTCCAATATTCTGCATTACATCATGGTAACTAGGACATTGACTCATACCTTTAGTTTTTCATATAAAATACCAGGTATACCTATCTGGATGGCAGAGACAGCTTTTTCACAATTGGTCCTTAACACTGCAGTGCATCAAAATCAGATTTTGAGCATTTGTTCAGCAGCTGCTAAATGAAAAAGGAAGTTTTCTGTGGCTGGTGGAAATCGCTTTTGTTTCAGGGCCTCAGCGTTAAGGGTTGGTTTTTCATTGCCATCAGAAACTTCAGTAAGTGAGGCTAAAGTAGCCAAGATTTCTTTTGTCTTCAGAGAAATGTCCTTAAGAAACAGAAAAACAAGCAACCATGAACATAGTATTGGGTGTTAAAAGGTTTTCACATACACTTACAATAAAAACCCATCAATACAGAACCAAAAAAAGGGAGATTATGATAAATAAATAAATAGCTCATTTAAAATAAAGACCCTATTTATTTCAAGGCAATCTTGCAACAGTTCTTCAGCCTGCTCTGGTGCCATATTGGATAAAGGAAGCACAACCACTCCTCTCCTGACCTGACTGAGTCACTCAGTTGTGAAATGCCTAATATTAGATGGAGGAGGGAGTGATAAAATGCCATCATAAAAGAAATCAGGTTTTAGAGCTAAGAAGCCATATTTAGCAGAACCTTTTCAAGGTATTGCCAATACTTTTGACAAAGCATTGAGCAAAATCCATGCCTTGTGGAATAAAACTGGGAAACCAGTCTTACAATCATTTCTGAACTTTCTTCAGCAATGTATTTACCCAAGAGATAATATAAACTAAGTAAGTTGTCCTGAAAAACCTGCATGATGAATAAAAATGCTCATTTGTAAAAAGGCAGAAGGTAGAAGAGATTGACTGATTCTCAGTTACACTCTTCCTCCTACTCTCTCCTTCTGCCAAGGTTAACTACCAATAGAAGTTAATAAGATTTAAAAATAAAATATTAACCTTAATGACTTGGCTGTCTGATTTCTCTGGATCTTCTGCAGATTGAACAATTAGTTGTCCAATTTCTTTGTGAAGTTTTCCCATTGTCATTGCCTCTGTGTAAGAAACAAACAAAACACCACACATAAAATCACCTTTTTTGTGATACATAGAAATACATATGAATAACACACAAAACTGAGGAATCTTTTCATTACTGCCATTTGAAATCTGTTGGTAAAGGCAATAACCTTGTACCAACAGGCAGTACCTCTGAAGTGGCTCAAAGCAGTGATAAGGAGCAGCAACATGATAAGCAACACACAAAGTTTTTTTTCAAATAATCCCCAGTCTTCAAATATTTAGGGCCATGTTTTTCTAAAAACTCATGTAATATCTCTCCATTCAGCTGAAAGTCTCTTCCATGTCTAACATGGATGTTATGCAATCTCAATTGTGCATTTGTTGGAAAATAAAGCACATCTTTCCAAATTCCAGCTTTAATCAGTCTTTCCAGAGTGGCAATAAAATGAAGACAGAAACTTACATATTGACTTTTCAAAACCTGGAAGAAAGAAGGATCAAGATTGCTTGACCTACAGCAAGGTTGAGCAATTACTGTCAACCCTGGAATAAACTGCCTCTAAATCCAAAATATAAACAGCAACCAACCTTTTACTACAGGTGAAACTGTAATCTCACTGTCTGCCAAATTCACATACACATCATAGAGGTCTGATCTACTGCTCACTTCAGAGTCTGTAAATCCAGCGATGTAACCTAGAGCACAGGATTGAGCAAGATTAGGATCTTCATAAATAAAACCAAAAATCACAGTCCTAAAGGCTGTTCTAAGAGCATTTGACACAATACCCATTGGACTCAGGAGGTTGCTCTCTTGATATTATCAGTCATTCAGCAGATGTTCAACAGATGCTTCATTTCCAAGGAGCTTAAAAATCAACTTCTAAAACTGCTGTGAGCATAGATTAACTGCTAACACTACAACAATATCACCGAGTTATCAAGCTGAAATTTTAAACTCTCCTCCTACCCTCCTGCTAAAATTACTCATTTGCAACTATCTCATTACAAAAATCTCTGCTCTGGAGCCTCTTGTCACAAAGTCAGTATTAGAACAGAGGAATAAACCCAGCAGATTTTCTTATTTATAGTATGTCAGATGAGCAAACTTGGAGCAGGTTTTCTCCATGGAAGATGCTTAGTGAGCTGTAAAAATGTTGAAGATGAGTAGTCTCCTTGCTCATATTCTGTACAAAGAAACCTCCTAATGGCCACATGATGTGTCACAGTAACCTCTGCATAAAGCAAAGGCCTGTTCCTGGATTATGCATTAAGCACTATGCACACACAGCACTGTGTCACACAGACCAAACTCCTACAGGTAAAGTTTACCTGTGCTTAGGAGCCTCAGACTTCACTGATATCAAAAGAGAAGTCTGGGACTTCAGAGTTAGGAATTCAAAAAAACCCCACTCCATTATAGTGATGTGTAGAAGCTGGAAAAAATGTAGCTTATTTAAGTGAGCTGTTTGTCTATAACAGGAAAACTTTCAATCCCTTCAATCAAAGCACCAAAAAAGTCTCAAGGCTTTGCATCTAGATTAGGGATAGACTGATATGGATCCACCCAAAGCCACCAGATTAACTAATTATCTTCCCACATACTTGTTTAGTTGATCTGCCTTTTCCAAAGAAAATTATGTTTAACTTTGATCAACAGCATTAATAGGAAAATAACCTTTTCTTCCCTCTAAAGCTCCCTGGTGCAAAACTTGGCAGCAACAGAAGGCAAAATTGAATTTTCCTGGTATTTTTGATTAATAAATTATCATTACCTGTGCAGGCTTTTAAGGCTTCCAGTTCCTCCTCATTTAGATGCACATATGAATGAAGAATTGACCAGTCTTGTCGATGCCACACTAAAGCTGGCAAAGTCCTAGGGAGATGAGGGTGCAACTTGAGACACAGTAGATTTTTACTTACACTAACTAAAGCTTCACAGTAAAAACTGCATGAAAAAGACCAATTATTACTAGGTCTCATTTGAGGGGTAAATATAAATAAATAAATAAATAAATAAATAAATAAATAAATATGAACTGTAGAGATTTCTACTATCAGTACAAGCAGAGTTTATCACTCATTCCACCATTATATTTTTCTGAGTTGAGCAACATACACCTAAACCTTTAAAGGGATTAAGCAGAATTTCTATAAACAGGTCTAAAATAGATTTTTTGGGTTTTTTTCCTTAAAATATAGGGGTTTTTCTCAATGAAGGTTCAAAATTTGTTGGACTTTTGGGGGTGGGTGAGTGGGAAGGAAGGAATTGATAAAGTACCTGGTAAATTCCTGGATAGCTTCTATTCTAGGGTGATACACTACAATTCTCTTCTTTAACATCAGTGCAGTATATAAAATAACTGTTTCCATTCCAAACTGAGACACTATATCTAGAAAAGAGGGGAAAGTATTTTATAGAAGAAATATATGCTGATATGATGATGTTTTTGAAGAAGCTCAATAGTAACAGCACAGGTGACACTGTCAGCACAGTTTACTTGAAGCATACATGAACACAAGGTTGTATTTTAGGCTGTAGGAAAGAAATGAGAATAGAGAGTCTGGCAGAGATGAACCTTTGATGGAGCCAGCAAGGTAAGCCTTCCGAGCATCAAAGTCCTTGCTGAGGAAGGAGCCATTTTCTTCACTTTGGCAGATGCCCTTTGTAAGGACTGCAATGTAACTCTCCATCATTTTAACTGGACTTCCATGCTTCAAGTAGATTCTGTGTGAAAAGAAGAGAGTCTGGTATTTTAACTGCATTCACTGCACCAATATATATATGAAAAATAAAAAATTGAAAATCAGTATCCCAAATAGCAATACTGCTGGCAGTAATTCCTACTCTGGACACCTGGTTGAGGTTTGAAATACTAAACTGGAAGTCTTCCAACACACACACAAGCACATCTGTCTTTCAGAATTTAAAATAACCTTGTGTTTTTATTTCAGCATTCTATTTTATAAATGAAGCAACATGGACTAAGATAGAAGCACACCCCAAAGGTGTAGGTTGGTGTCCACACAAAGGATTCTTTGCAGACTTGGAAGGTGTCTGCTCAGTGATAAAGCACCTACCAGAGTAATTCCTGTTATTACATGCAGACTATGACTAGGTAGCTTTAAATTTTTTTATCCAAGTATCTTTTGCCATTCTTCTCTACTCTGCTAAACAATGAAAGAAAAATATAAACATGTCCAAAATGACACAGAAGAAGCAAACACTGAGAGAACCCATGCACTGCCAGCTGTCTTCCAGGAAGCAGAGAGACACTGTAACCTATTTTAGAGGTTAGGATATTTCAGGAATAGCACTGAAGTTGTCAACTACACATTTTCCATGTTAGCTGTAGCAAAAAGCTACATCACATTTGAAACTCAATTATTATCGTGCTTAGAAGAATCCATTCTAGATCTGAAAGAAAGAATTAGCTGGTAAGTCAACAGAAATGTGATCCACAGTGAATTTAAGTATTTAATGTATCACCAAAAAAGAACAAATCTCAGTTTTTTGGTACCCTGCAGAATTGGTAAGCCTGAAGGCATCCCCAATTCTACATTATATATAGTGAGTCCCAAGAGCACAAAACCTCACAGTCGCATCCAATTAGCTGCAAAATCTCAGGGAATACTCTTGGTATCAAGAACTAGGACTGAACTAATTCAGAAACTGAAGGAAAAGCAAAATAAGCAGCAGAGAGAGAGCATGAGAGTGAGGACATGAAGGGAAGTGAGTAAACAGGACAAGGAAATGAGGTTTTCTGGTTGGAAGAGGGCTCTCACTTCCCTCCAGGAAAAGCAAGAACATGCCTGGGTGCTGTGCTTAGCTCAGAGGAGCAGCAAGCAGCATTTACAAAGATGTTGTGGAGGGCTACGAGTCATTCACCATACACATGGTGACCCTTAAGTCCAGCATTGCCACCTTCCCAAACATTTACACTTTTTAAAAATACATTCTCAAGAAAATGAGCATGAGGGTGGTGGTGGTGTGTGTCTGGAGAACACAGACATTAAAACCCAATGAACATCTGACATTCATCCAACACTTTCTGCATTTAACAAGCTCAAATCAAGGATTTTTATCATCAGATTTCATTGTAGGACTGAGTTTCCAGCAATTTGAACAAATGCAACACAATGAATTCAACCTTTTGCTTTGGCAAGATCTAAGCGTGCACACAGCAGTACTTGAGGCCAGCTTTTATACAGACCTGCAGAGGATCCTGGTGAAGGCTGCATATTTCTCTGGGTTGAAGTCTTTGGCTGTCAGGACAATGGAGAAGTGGGTCACCTGCACATGACACAGGCACAGAAACACACAGAGCTCAGTCAATGACCCCAAACACTCTTGGTCACTTTACTGTCAAGGCTCCAAGTTCCTAACTGCAGGAATGGCCTGGACAGAGGACTTCTGATGTGACTCAGCTCTAGTACAGACAATCTTTTGCTTAACCTACACACAAGAGTTGCTTTCCTCTATTCTCATGAGGTTATTACAGAAACAGAAAGTCATTTTTCTTCCCCAGAGCAGGGAGGAAACTTCCAGAATTTGTTGCCAAAGGAGGCTGCGGAAGCAGACAGCATCAACACATTTAAAAAGAGACAGGAAAAAAACCACAGCAGGCCCACAAACAGAACTACTCTAACTTCCTCAATCAAATGGCTGTGGGCTGGGACAGTACAAGACTGAAAGTCTGCAGACAATGACCAGGCTCACATGTCCTCCTGAAATAGCATCTCCCACTGCAACTGTTGAAGACAGCACTGTGACATTGAATTTTATTTTACTTCATAGGTAATATAAACTTGGAGCGAGGAAAGGCAAGCAACATTCTGCTGTGGGCATACAAAATTACCACATTATCTTTCTACTTAACAACATAGCATGAAACATGAAAATTGAACAGACTTAACGGACAGTTTAATGATTTTCATAACAGGGAAAAAGGAGAAGATACAACTGTATTTGCTGTCTTCCAATAATCAATGCAGTGGAAAAGAAAGTACCTACATATCTGCGGGGGGAAAAGGGAGCAGGTTCTCTAGGAACAAGATTCTGGACACTACAAAACAAACTTCTTAGAGAGAAAAAATGCTGACCTTGAAATGCAAATTAACTAGAAACGGCAGCATGAAATACCATTTGTACGTTATCACAAAGAACTGGGTAATGAATATCTCAATCATTCTGCAATTCCATGTCTGGGTGACAAATGAAATGCAGACTGGCTGGACATCTGGAAAGAGCTGCATCAGTAAGCACACAACACCTTGAATCTCTTCTTTTCCTCACGTTTCTTTCCATGGGAAAACACTGCTTAACCCACACTGGTAGCTCTGCAGAAGAACTCCCTACATCCTACTGAAAAACCCTGCCAAGTCATACCTTTTTCAAGGCTGGAGAGTCTTGAACTTCTACCGTTGTGATGTAGAACCAAGACCTTTTATACTGGCCAAATACAAACATATGAAGCAATTTGTTTTCATCTGTAAGGCAGCACTTTCGCAGCAACAGAGTCCTCAGTTCAGCTGTTACGGACGGATAACACCAAACCCATAAAGCATCTCCGTTGGTGTCTTTTTCTATGGTGGAAAGATGTTCACTGTGAGAATGCCAAACAGCAGCAAGGAAGTAAATTGATGGGTTAATCAGGTTTGTTTCCTGGAATCAGATTAAAATTCCACCTTACCCTGACCCTAGACATCCAGTTCTGTCACTACGGTTTTAAGCCTTAAGGCAGGAATTCTGATACAGGTTTTATTTTTAAAATATTGATAAATCTCCTGCTTCACGAGGTCAGAGAAGCACCAAGTTTGAATGCACATTCAACATGAGAACGGTATTGAGGAGCAAGCACCGGGACCAGCTTATTTATCATTTCCTCTATTTCTGATTTCGCAACACAAACCTCGGAAGCCGCGAATTTCAGACACTTCGGCCGAGTTTGTGCACGGCTCAGCTCCGCAACAGGCAGAGCCGGCAGCACCGGCACAGCCCGGGCCCGCGGCCTCAGCGCGGCGGGCCCCGGTACCGCCC
>VZUI01055331.1:0-23466 GCA_013401135.1 Cettia cetti | reverse complement strand
TCCAAAAAAAAAAAAAAAAAAAAAAGAAAAAAATTACAAAAAACTTTCAGGGGCCTTAAAGTCTAATATATTTTAAAAAATGCAATGCTGGAGTATTTTACTGGAAGTTCCTTTCACAATAGCTGGTGATGAAGAATGAATGAATGAATGCCATTGCAAGTGCCGAGACATGTTTTCATTGCCTCTTACAGACAGCATACTTCTGAATATTGAGCTATATCCTTCCAATGCTTTTCTACCTATAAATTCTACACTTAGCACAGGGTTATCCATTTGGTGAATTGCAAAAGCACATAATAAAATGCATTTTATCATGTATATGTGACAGTCTCACTTGCTGTTAAAGTATCTTCCAAATACTATCATGCTCTTGAGGAGCTCTAAAATAAACATCAAAGCCCAGCCACAAGTAAGAAGCTCTATCCTCCTGAACAACTGAGTGTTGCCACAACTTTACCCCAATCTCGAAGTACAAGTATTCATTTCAAGTCCAGCATTTGCAGGGAATTATCCCATAAATTTTAAATGTCAGGTGCATCTTCTTTTTACCTTTCAGGAACAAGTGGTCATCTAATTTTTCACTTCTTAGACGAAACAGTTGCCATGCCATCAATCCCCAAAGTTGACAGTATTATGAAAAAACCCATGCCAACAAACTTGTAATAGATTCAGGCTTCTACATTAAGTTTTATTTCTGCCTTTACTCCTAACTCAAAAATCCTAGTCAGTCTCCATGTTTCAAAGGAGGATTTTTCTGACAGCTCATGCTACCAGTTCAGATGGTTTAGCTGCCTAAAAGAAAAAAAAGGGGAAAAAAAAAAAAAGAGCAAAAACCACAAAGCACCAAGCAAACAAAAAACCCCACGTCTTCTCCTCAAAGGTCATCTGGTGTCATTCCAGACACTTGACTGCAGGCCACCAGGGGAAACAGCTTGGCTAAAACCAGTCTTATTACTATCCAGACAAAGTACAATACTTCACAAGTATTATATATAGTACTTATTTTTATATCTTGTCAACATTTGCACAGTCTTTGTGTCTGGAAATTCCAGAGCAGCATGCACAAGCTGTCAGCTACCTTTATGCAATGCTGCATCCTTCTCAGAACTCATAAAATACTGATTCCTAGTTAGACAACATAGCTGTCACATCAAAATTCATTCAAACACTTCAATTGGAACACATCGCTCACCCCAAAATCTCTTTCCAAAGCGTATCGGGCACTGAATTTGTGACATTAAACAGACAGAATGGCTGTCTGCTAAAGCAGCATCCATAATTAAGCAAGCAGAAACAGATGAAGTGTGGTACAATAACAGGAAGGTGGGATTTCAGTCACCTCAGGTAAGGTTTCCACGGGTTAACGCAACCAGCTCACATTCATCTGTCAGAGTTTCCTACAGACAATGGAAAGGAATAAACGGCTTAAGACAGCAATTACTCTAACTTATCTTCAATTCCTGATTTAATCAAGCTGAATCTCTCTCTGATTTATTTCTCTCCATTGATTGTAACCTGAAAGACGGGTAGCTCACATTTAGGTGTTTACAGGTTAGACATATAAGAGGAAGTAAGATGGATCTTACCTTACTAACATGTTTCATCCTAAAGCATGAGATTGAGAAAAAAGGTTTCATCCACAGCAAGCTCAAGGGATTTGAGAACTGTGGAAATGCAGTTTCATGAAAACACACGGTGCATATTGCTAGCAAAAACCAAGATCTTGCTATAAACACATACACAGGGATGGTCTGGGCTTAAAAAACAAGAGTGTGTAGAAGCAGCATCTACAGCAGGAACGCAATCTGATCTGACAATTGATGGCTGTCACAGATAGTGCAGGCAACAAAATCCCTTGGACTGATGATCAGTGGATCCTATCACTCAAACACTCAGATTTTTGCAGACATGTGTCAAGGACCTGATGCAGGATTCCTGAGCCCCGAAGCTCATGCCTTCAGGAATAAACAGGACATTATGTTTGTGGTCAGCTTAGCCAGAGTCCAACCAATCTTTCCCTCTGCAACAAAGAAGCCAAAGGAGCAGATGCAGAACACAGAATGTCAAAGCATTTACCTCATTGCTCTGGCAAGAAATGTCACACAGCACACAGAATAAACTGGACTACTAAGAAACACCCCAGTGCATGTTTATCTATCCTCCACACGATGTCCTGGCACCTGCCATCTTAGATTTCCATTAACTGGCAATTCCAATGGGACATAAGGCATCATTTGGGCAGTTAAGGACTAGAAGATGGCCCAGATGTAGAATCTCCATCCTGGGAGCCACTGGAAGCTGGGCTAGATTCTACCCCGAGCAAACTGATCTAGCTGAACACAGGGTTGGACTGAAGAGTCCAGAAATCCATTTCAACCCTTTGTATCCTGTGCCTGTCCTTTCAGCAAACAGCATCATGTAGTGCAAAACCAGTACCTAGAGCCACGTACTGGAAAGCAGTCCCTGTTGCGCATCACCCTGGTTTTGACAATTTTCACTCAGAGAGGGAAAAGCTCCCTTTACTCTTGAATAAACATGTTAGAAAAACTTGCAAAACTACCACACTTTTGGCCAAACTACCATTTTGATTACATTTTTGAAGGTGTGAACATCTTTTATTATTCAGTTTATAAACCTGAATTTAGCACCTCTCCTCCTCCCCACCATCACACCACCCCCAGAAAAAAGAGTCATCACTACACATGGATCAACCACAAACAAAATCATTTAGAGGAACAGGGAAAATTCATCTTTTATCATCTGTGCCACCTAGCAACACACAGTACTGGATCCAAAACATTTGCAGAGCTGACACAGAGGAGCACATGAGCACCAGAATAGGAAAAGAGATAAAATCTCCTTTCCCATTTCAAAGCTTCCACAGGCACAAGAGCTTTCCATTAATTCTGAAATATTGTCACGCTCACGACAGAACTCAAACAATTATTTTTAAATTGCATACTTGATTTTTGAGCAAATACAGCATTTGGAGATTTTGTGTGTGCGTGTGTGACTGATAATTTTATCTTCTATAAATCAGAACCAGGCCAAGTATTTCTGAGGTACAAAAAACTTTGCTGAACTTTACAATTAGATACAGGGCAACTACACTGCAACAGAAAGGACAGTCTTTTCTCTTTAATAATTACAGTGGGCAGACTTTAAATGCACAGACTTAAAGGGTTTAAGACCAGATCCTTTCAAGAACATGAGAATTTCATTCAAAATAGTGAGTAAAGTATTACTAAAAAAATCAGCAAACAAAAGGAACACATAATCTCTTGCATGCCATTTGTGTATTACAATTTATCAGTTAGCTACTCCAGTTCCTGAGCCAGGGACACAAACACTGACACACTGCACACAATAGGTCCCAAAATTGCAGCACATCTGAGGACAGGCTCGAGGCCTCCTGCCTTCAGTGCTCTAGCACTGGAGTAACCTTATTTCAGTTTTAAAATGTATTTAATATTTAAGCGGTGTTATCTATACAAACAATGTGCTTGACTTCCAGTTCAATAAGCAGCATGATGTAAGTAATTTTAATTCTTTTTAAAAATTGCAAGGTTAGTCAACTACAGTACTTGCAGAGTAAGTCTAGAAGAAATGAAGTATTAAACATCTTTAATTTCAGTCAATAGTCTGCAAACTACTGTAGCTTTCCACTTTTTAGGCATTCCTATTCATAATTCACCACTGGATACAACAAAAACAATACTTTATTCATAAGCTGGGGAGTAGGTTCTGTGTGTACAAAAAAAATTTAATTTAGGATAAATTCTGAGAAACTTTAAAAGAGATTCCTCTCCTTTTCTTTTTCCTGAGAAAAAAAATTCAGTGGAACTGAATTTAGATGATGGTCAAAGCACATTTAAAGATTTGTTTGGACAGATACATACATATTCATTCTGACATTTTCATCTTGATTTTTGACCAGCCATTTCCCAACCAAGGTATCTTTTATATATCTCTCTTACTATCTTATCTTAGACATTCTGGACAAAGGGAAGTTCATTACTCATTTTTAGGTTGCTTTTTTAAGATTTTAAAGGATAACATCCTTCCTGCAGATTCTGTATTTTTTTTTTTTTAATTAGAATTTAAAACCAGCAGCCTGCTTTAATCTTTGCATGTGGAGGGGACTCTGGGAAAGCGATGAAAGGTTTGCCATGCAAAAGGAAGAGGCAACACAGAGACCAGAATGGAAACGAGCACAGGAGATGAAAAGAAAAAAAAAAAAAAAAATCAGAGATTAAGATGAATGAGGCAAAACAGAAGTTCAGAAGCAAACATCAAGATTGACAGCTGTCAGGAACTGAATCACCTATTCAATCAACTAAGCAGCTCATCATGAGCAGAAAAAGCTCCTCCAGAACACTTCATCAGCCTCCCTTGAATCCCACTGAATGCAGCTTGGGGCTTGCTCTAACATGAAACCTCATCTTTGCATTGTTTCTTCTTAAAATTCTGCGCTGCAAAGCAATCAGCAGCAGTGACTGGTGATCCACTATAATTCAAACATCCATGAAATCCTTACAAATGGTGGCGTCAATTCAAAAAATGTCACACGGTAGCAATTACTGTCCTGAACTACTCCTCAAATTACATACACAGCACCTTGTCACCAAAATCAGAAGGAATATTTGTTTCTGCTTAAGCAGGGGAAGAAAGTCAGACAGATATCTGTATGAAATTCCACTCTGCCACAAGTTCCTGTTACAGTTTTAAAGACAAAACTGAAAATGGATGCAGGACATGCACTATGCACTGGGTAGAAAGTCTGAGGGGTCAACCATGACCAGTGGGGCTTTAAGAATAACACAGAAAGCACCTTCAAACTCAGCTCTAGAAGAAAGGGGGGGGGGACACATAGTTCTGTTTTTAAGAAATGTTTTTTTCTTAAAAGATTCTTCTTAGAACAGAATTAAAAGCAGAACTAAATTTGTTAAGACTGTAATAGGAAATGTGCATAGATTAGTCAAAAAATCAATTAGCTTCTGTTAAAACCAAGGAAACATGGCCTATTAATTTTTTGCTACTTTGCGATTTGCAAATAATTTCACTTCAAGTCAGAAAGGTTTGTGGAGCAAGTAACTCCTGTTCAGGTTTTGCTTCTACATCAGCCTCACAGTCTCTGCTCCTGTACACTCCTGAATGTCCTTACACACCAGAAAAAGGGAACCAAAGAACCAGAAACATTCTTTCACTTTAGCTTTCCTACTGCCATGTAATGTACTTAACCAATATTCATTTTAGCATAGGAGAAGAGAATATATGACCTTTGTTTAGAGAACTGACTCTTAGATTTCAATTATCAACAGATCTGTGCTGGTTAAAGACCTCTGAGAGGATTTTAATACAGTGAAGCAATAACACAAGTCATAAACCAGAAAACCCAGCACTCTGCATTAGTTCATTTCAAAGTAAACATAGAAATTAAATGATTGCCCTATAATGTCTCAGAGACTGCAAAAACAATGACAAAAGGGTAACTACCATACTGATGTAAATGTTTTTATAGGATCCAATTAAGACACTGCAGTGTTGTTTTGCCTTTTAAGTTCTGTTCAATACTTTATCCGTGTCTCACATCCTTCACCCTCTCACTTCTAAGGAAAAATTTGTATTAGCATGCTTTTACTTCTTGAAACAGAAACCATTTTCAGCTTGATGCAAAAAGTGAAGAGCTGAAGCTTTTTACTAATACTAAATATTATCTTCAAAGTACACAAATTTACTTATCTATCATTTTGGCCTGATGCCCTAAAACAACATATATACTAATAAATCTTCTTAAAATGCAAATGACCAACCAATTCATCAACTGACTGCATGGCTTTGGTCATGATTCTTTAACCAGTTTTCAGCACATTGCAGAGTGTCAAACAGTACTCAACAGTAATTTATTTTTCAGGATGCTTACTTCATGTGATGCATACAAAAGGCTGGGATTCAATTAGACTACTCTATGTTCTTCGTGCAAAACTTCTAATAATCTCAAAAAGGGTTTTTTTTCCAGTGATGCCTGATTATTTCAGCTCATCACACTTACTGCTCACAAGGTCCATTATCCTCTGGCTTCTTTTCCCTTCCCAAAATGGAAGGATTTAGTTGGATACTAAAGACAGTTTTTACTTGATAAAAAATTAAGGCTATTTTCTTCACTGTTCACCAGACTTGAAATACGAATCCTCACTGTTCCCTTTGCTTTTCTCCAACAGGATCAGCCTAAGATATGATTCTGAAGGTAACTGCAGTAATTGCATGAAATAAGCTAATTTATTACCAAGTTGATGATATCTGGTCACCCAAACATGCCACTTACTACACAGAATAATTTTTCCACCCAGCAAAGTCTTCTACAGGTATATTGACAAGCTCTTCGTCGCTTTCTAATTGCCTTTGCTTCTTTCTCACTGAAGGCTGATCAAACCCAATTCCAATCTCTTTCCACAGCATCTTTACTTCTTCAGCTGGAGAATGAGGATAAAACACCCCATGTTCACACCCCCCAAGTCTGGGTGTGCCTTACCCAGCAATTAATGCCTGCATCCTTGCCTGTGCCAGCCTCCTGCTCCAGTCCTGGCACTACTTGTTTATTTGTGTTATGCTTCAAAACTCCTTTTCTTTTCTCCTTAGCTTTTTTTCCCCTCCTTTGCATTAATTTGTTTTGCTTCTAAAATGGAATGTAACAGCTGGTTAGTAGTTCATAGCTCATTTATAGTTTATTCACCTTTTGTTGCTCCACGTTTTAGTTCTCCTTATTTAAATGAGCATTATGTGCTGGGATTTTAGCATTAAATAAATGCTTTTCTGCCCAGTTTCACCTCTTACGAGTTCCAAACCCATGAAATATGTTATAAACAAAGACCTACAACAGAACATATAAAGCAGCACTTAGAAATCCAGTTTGCCAGTGATGGATTAGGGATTTACATTCCCAAACTACCAAATACAGTGGTCTCCTTGACCACCCAGCTACGGTGATTTATATGCAGTGACAGATTAAGCAGTCTTCCTGGTTACATATCATTAGTGGAAATCAAAGTCATGTCAGATATTGATGGTAATACCTTTCAAAGGTACATTACTGGCCAAGCTTTATGAGCAGCTTTCACATTAATTATTCAGTGAACAACAATGCTTAAAATATATGCATATATATACTCTTGGATCCTTGGACTACATTCATCACTGATGATTTTGAAGGAACGGAAAATGAACTCAAAGCTAACCTGTACATGGAAGCAGTAAGTTCAGGCTTCTCAATTTATAGATTTACTTCTGTAAGTCCATTACATTAAAGTGCAGTAAGACATCACAACTGCAAAAGCAAAAACTCCTAAGTATCTAAATTTTAGCATGAAATAAATACAACTCTTTTTCTCTGGGTATTGCAAACCTATTCAAATCACAGACCAAAAAACAAAAAAATTAAGTACTTAAACTTCCATTTAAAGACATGCAGTCGTTCTTGGTTATGTTATTGTACGTTATCAATATGCTATTGATTAAAACTAATCTATTATAGGTACAGAACAATCCTGTGTTGATGCTTATTTTAAAATCGAGAAGTGATGAAAGCAATTTTCATAGCCCATTTTAAACTTTCACTCAAAACATGTAGGTTAATGGAAGTTAATATAAACAGCATGGAACAGAAGGACTAAAATCTGATGAGAAACAATCAGAATAATTTGGTCTGCCAGCTGAAAGGATACACATGTACAACTAAATTGATCTTTGTTTATGCCTTTTGATTTTCAAGCCTTTTCTAAGACGATTACCCTATCTCCAGTTCTATCAAGGGAAAAACGCCTCCCTCTTTCTGAATCTGCTTCTAAATCAACTTTTTAAATATTGTTTTTACAGTATTAGGTATGTCACACTATTTAGAGTCTGCTCTAAACATCTGCAAAGAAAATGCACCTCCCACAACTCCTCGCCTGCTCCTGACTTTCTCTACATCTGCTACTATTATTTTTATAGTCTCTGATTTGTTCTTGCCATTTTTTTGATATAAACAAGATCAGGGGAAGCCCTTTTTTTTGTTTCTCCTCTTGTATACCTTAGAGAAATGGGATCATAATTACAGTGCCAAACCATTTATGCAGCTGCAAGTAGTACTCCCGGGCACTTCAAAGGAGTTCTTGACCAAAAAGAAATCTCAGACCCTTTATAAAAATAAGAATGTTCACTATGAATGGAATTAAAATGAAACATTACCTAAGCAGGGGTGCAGAGTAAATGATGAGATTTAATACAGGAAAAAGGCAAGGCCTCCATAAGCAGCCTGCATTATGCTTGTGTTTATATTAAAAAATGCTGCGGTACTTTTTACCCTTGAGCGCTCGTTTCGTTTTGTACACAAATTACATCCACTCTGCCAGACACCATTTATAATGGCAGACAATCAGATCAGACACGACACTCAAGGGTTTTTACAAACTTCACATTAAAGAAGCAGCATGTCAGTAGATTTGGCTACTACAGGTTTCCCCCATCATTTAATTCCCATTTGTCTTAAATTGGTAAATGGCTTAAAAGTCGCTGTACACAGTGCTCACGTAACCACACCACACACACAATGGTCCAAGCCTCTGGTTTTATGAAATCACCTCCAAAAATCTGCTTTTGTCCAGGGAATGTACTTCACATCAAAAAGTTTTCCTTACAAGCTTCCCAAATAAATTTTTTGAGACACAAAAATGGTGAAAACTTTAGTTCAACAGGTTTGTTTTGATGCAGTGGTGAGGACAGCCTCAGTGTAACAGGTTTGTTACACACTGTGTTTTAAACTAAAAAACCCATAGTACTTGATAGCACAGAGTTATCAGAAGTTACTTAATTATCATACATGAAAAATGTTTTACAGACGTAGCCTGCAATTCACTGGATGTTGTGCTTGGGCACATTTTGCACAATAAGGTTAGTATAAAACAAATTACCCTGAAAAACAATTATATTATTCAGTAATTTTTTTACAGTTCCTTTTCTGAATCTTCATGTTGAGCCTCCACTTATCCACGTTTTTTATTAGGAAAATGGATACCTAATCTAATAATACCCAGACACGAGTAGCTTCATGAATTGTAAAACTTAAAACTGGAAGAATTACATCTCTCATAAATCAGAGCTCCTCTATTAACATCAGGAAAGGATTGTGGAAATTTCCATCCCCATCAAGTACTGCCCTGAAAGAAACCAGACCTTTGACGTGACTAGCACAGGCTGCCCTCAAGACCATCAGGAAGAAGAATTAGTTTCAGATAGGGAAAGACTTGGGCCAGTAACAGTGCCTTGAGTTTCACCAGGAATGAAAGCTTGGATGCAGGGACGAGTGGAGGGGAAATGTTAGGGAGCACAAGGGAAATTCATGGAACTCTCCTAAAAGTGGCTGCAAACAAAAGGACTCTGAGTGCTCAAAGCAGGGAAAGCAAGCTCTGCTGTCAGTCATTCCAAGGGATCTCTGGAGCTGGACAAAGGGAGTCCCTTTCTGTGGAGGTTTTGCAAAGGCGCTCACCGTCATCTCCCATGCCGTGGCTGACGCCAGTGAAGGACATTACTGCTTAATGGACACCAAAAATCTGCCAGAACATGTGCCTGCAACATCTGTCAAAACATGCCAAGTAAAACCTAGCAAAATTCACTGTTAAATTGGCAAATTTCCTTGATTTTGATGTTTTCTGGAAAGATATAGCATGTAAATTTGCAGCCAGAGACTCTAATACATTTTTTTTTACTCTTCTAGCACTTGTTTTATAAGGTTTACAACTAGTTTATTATATCCCAGTAGTCTGCATTCAGTAAAGAATTGTTGTCCATTTGCTAAGGAGATGCAAGCCCCTTTAATACATCTTATGACTAGAACATGGAAACTGAGGCTAACTTTTGTCTGCTGTAGTGTTACAGAATAATAATTCAATTTAGGATGCAGTTCCTAATGATTTAAACAGGCCAGTAAAGCACACAGGGTAAGGCTCTAGAAGCCAAAGGATCTTAGGTTACACCATCAATGTCTAAACCAACACACCTACAAAACGACAAACACATTTTCCCACATCACAAAGCACATTTTGAGAGCTGGCTAGTTCAAAGTTTGGGATTTTTTTTTTTTCATGTTTCTTTAATTATGTGGTTCTGTCAATCACATAAAATTCCCTCAAAATAATGACCATAAAGAAACAGTGTCATTACTAATCACTGAATGATCACAGGCAAATGGAACCCCAGCAACAGTATCTGACAGCTCCCAGGGGATACAAGTGCTGTCAGTCCAGAACCTGCCACATTAAAAAGTCCCTTAGCTGAGCTGTTCTACCGATAAAGAACTGAAAGGTGCACAGAGCTGTAAGGAAACAAGGAGAAGAGTTTCCTGCAGAAAGTTTGCAGCAGCTGCTTTTTCACCTTGAACGAGAGTATCTTTGTCTGAAAACAGCTCTCCCTGTCCTGGTAGGGCGCCTGTACGAGGACCAGCAGTGCCTCACCCGTTTGGTACCCGGAGCTCAATCCATGACTTACTATCAATGTGAATTCCTGGTGCTCTGCCCCAGGTCTTGTGCAGTCAGACCCCCTCTCCCACTCTGGTTGCATGCCACAGGCCCAGCTGCAGTACTTAGGATATCCAGGTATGCCACACACATGGAACTCCTCACTTTTCCCAAGGCCAAGGCAAACTCACTTACTCTTCATGAGAAATATTCTTCCAAAATATCAGTTAACTTCTTAAACACAGTTGACACATGACAGTCTCCAAAACACTAATATAAGCTTGAAAGAATTTATACAACAGAAGGCTTAGAGGTGACATTCATAGTACCTGAAGGGAGTCTGCAAGAAAGACAGAGAGGGATTATTTACAAGAGTATGGAGTGACAGGACAAGGAGGAATGGACCCAAACTGACAGAGAATAGGTAGATTAGATATTTAGATATTAGGAAAAAATTCTTTACTCTGAGGGTGGCACTGAAATAGGCTGTCCAGAGAAATTGTGGCTGCCCCATCCCTGGAACTGTTGAAGGTCAGGCCGGATGGGGCTTTGAGCAACCCAGTCTAGAGGAAAGTGTCCCTGTCTGTGGCAGGAGGATGGAACTGGATGATTGTTAAGGTCCCTTCCAACCCAAAACTTTCCATGCATGATTCTATGCACTGATGGAATCAAAACCTACTTCAGGTGAAAAAGTAGGTGCAAAAGCAGCAACCTCTCACAGGGGAGGATGTGAGTATCAGTGAAACAATTTGGACTGGTGGAGAAGGGCACCTAATGAACAACAGGAAACGGGGCAGCACTTAACCCTTAAGTACTAGATTAGTGCTCTGAGGAAGAAAAGGAAACTTTGTACTTGACCAAGGGAATGAGAGAGGTATAGAGAAAGAGGCTATAGTATATCCTACAAGGCTGGAAAAGTAATACTGGAAAATAAGGAGCTGCTTCTTTCACCTCACACCAACAAAGAAAAAAATATTTAAACCTGATTAGAGTAGTCTATTCTTCATGAATATTAGAACAAAGACAACACTGCACTCCCAGAACTTCAGATTGAATGGAACAGAATCTGTTAAATATCAAATATAAAGATAAAGAAGGTTTATGAAAATGATCCAAAAATCTAACAGTGCACCTTTCAGAGGCATAAGTAATATACTAATGACTCTGAAAGAACATAAATATTTGTTTGTTATATCCTTAGTACAGCCCAGCAGAATAAGCCCTGACAGATCAGCATTTATTTTGCTGACCATTGGGTGTCCAAATTCTTCTGTTGCAAATAATTCCAGAGGATTGAGAAGGAAATGCTACACAGTTCTGCCAGTCACAAGCAAAGGCTGTAATGTAGCACCAGGTAAACAAGTCCTTCCCAGGACTGACAATATTCTTCCATCCAGCAGCATCAGGACACTGTAGCAGAAAGGCTCTGACTCCCCTCTTCATCAAAATTAGTTTTACATCAACAGTTCCTACTTTCCTGCTGTCAACTACCCCATGATGAATTGATAATGCATTTTGATGAAGGACAGTGTACACCTATAATAAAAAAATATTGACGTTGCTTCCATACTTCATGATAAAGTTTTTATTCTTTTTATTCAGTTTGGAGACTTATACAAACCATTAGCTGAATTTTCATTTCAAGAATAAATTTATGGTTCACACAGATGTTATTTCAGAAGCTTGCTGAAGATACTGGGATATAGTGCATGTGAAAGTGCTTTGCTAGGGTTTGGGGGCTTTTTTTTTAACTACCATAACAATGACATCAAGTCACCCAGAGCTTCTCATTTTTGTGCAACATGCATCATTCTCTGAAAAAAGTGCTATAGTGCAGGTGTGCAAGTAATAAGATCTTATAAAGGAAAAACATTCTTGCTCGTAAAGTGAAATGATCAAACAGCTACTTAGTGTTGTTGAATTTTGATACAAACCGGCTACGTGAGAGCAAACCACCAAGGCCTATTCCACAAGGAACCCGTGTAAGTCATCAAGTGAGCCGTATTTCCTTTTTTCATTTAAAAAGTTTCATTATCTAGAGGAAGAATGAAGATATGTTTTTAATATCTGTCTATTACATGTATGAAGAAGGGCTTTTATTAATAGCTGCCAGGAAACAGGCACGCCAACCACAGATCTCTTGGCTTCACCTCACCACTGCGGAGGAAAGCGCATGTCTTTCATCCAGAGCAGCAATATATTCTTCCAGCTTACTATTTTACATCCTCTCTGAGGCTTTTAACCACTGGACTGAATCGTGGACAAAGGAATGGGATGCCCAGAGCGAAAGGCACAGGGGAGCAGCAGCTATTTATCCACTCCTTGCAATATTCTTCCGACAGGGTGAAGCCAAGCAGCCGCCGCCGGTGCCCAGCGCCGCTCGCTATGGAACGCCGGCGCGCAGCGGAAAGGACCTTTCCATCAGACATCTCCAAAGATCCTCCTATTAGCAAGACTTAAGGAGGCCTTTGTCATCTCAAATATGCTCAGCTGCTCACCGCATGGCGAAGCAGTGTAAGAACCATTTAAAGATGTGTCTGACATCATTAATCTATTTGCCCTCTGACCCGCGGAGCTGAACTGTAACTATGGCGACTAAAGCTTGACCTTACTACGCTGAGAAACTTTAAAGCTCCGTAGTATTTTGGGTCACATTGTTAGGATGAACAAAGGAATAAAGAAGAAATGTGACAGTTTCCTGGGAATTAAGGTCAGCGGGTCAATTGCCCTAAAGCTTTATTGTTATATGATAAGCAAGACTAGCTGAAATAATTTTTCAGCAATTAGAATTTTAGAAAAACCCCAAACAACAAAATCTAGAGCTTTCGTTGTCTGAAGTAAAAAATTGGTGTCTGTAAAAGCAATATGTAACCCATCACTGAGCAAAATTACTCAACAGCCTTCCCTGTACCATTTACAGCACAAACACTGGGAAAAAATGGGCAGTAGGTATCATTTTCACATTCTCGCATCAGGTTTATTGTTAATTCAAGGTTTAGGGGCGTGTGAAACGTATTTATTAATGAGTTTCTGGAATTGCATTTGCTGAAATTGTCAGTGTTTTCCATCCTCCCTTTTCAAATGATTCATGAAAGTAGGTGGGAATAAGCAGCTCAAATACACTGATTTGGAACATCTGTGTAAAAGCAGCATATGTCTTAGGCTGGGAATAAATACAGTATAGGGGCTTGTCCTAACTAAATGCTATGACAAATACCAATCCAAATATTTACAGTCTCTAAAATTAGGCTTACTAACACTGTTTATACAATTAGGTAGTGTGCAGCACTTTTCACTTTAATCATACATCAGCAAAATTCATAGGTGTCTCCTCCATTCTATTATAGTTTCTACTTTATTCAATAAAATTATTCTACTTCAGAATTAACCAATTACAAATGTATTTTTTAAGCCTAAAAGTTTTTCAAATTTTAGGTATTCCAACCCATACCATGCAGGACCACAAATGTATCCTGTAACAGCAGCTAAAAGGCAGATAGATACAAAAGATCTAAGTTGTGTATTGAGTTATCATGTTGGGTTTTTTTAATTTCTCACATCATTACATAAGAAGACCTATTGTAATGCAAAAGTGCAGCACAGACCGGGCATAAGATGCCAGTTTAGCTGAGCATATCACCCACAAAAGTATAAAGTGTACGAAGGAAAAAGCACGGAAACAAAAGTTTGTGAAACAGTGTCCTCCTTCACAGCAGGAAAATTAAACATATCTCAACACAGTGTTTTGGGGTTCTCCACAATTAGTATATTTTATTTCATTACCTAATAATTATGTAAGTGGATGCTAAAACAGTGTCACTTTTTCACTAAAAAACATTAACATAGTACAGAAGTACAGTGCAGGGGAGAAGTACCAGCTCAAGCTTCTTATGACTTAAATAATACAAAAGCAAAATTCCAGGCACCCTGCAAGATAGCCCTTTCTGCTTTTCTTTTTTTTTTTTTTTTAATACTCCTGATGTGCCTGAGAAATACAATTCTACAAAACTCGTTTTAAAAGGTCTGCAAACTGTCAGTCTGACAAAAAGCATGGCTAAAATGATGCCAAGGTGTGAACGATCGATAAAGAATTCAAATTTTAATTCTTTTTCATTCTGAATTTGCAGTGTTGGTTGAGCACAAGCTGCAGCTGTATCCAACCTGGGGAAAAAAATGTTAATGGCTCTAGAAAAGCACTAGAAAAGCTCTAAAGAAAGATTCAAGACTTAGAATTTTTTTTCAATGTGGGCAAATGGAAGAATGTAATTAATACGCATCCAAGAGCAAGGTAGGAGTGATTTACCTGCAACCATCAAACCCCAGAATATGTGATAATTCTTACCACATAGATTATTCATCTTTCTGAGAATATCCAAGGCCACTGCCACCAGGCAGATCACAAACTGGAACAGGTTTGAACAGCGAGAGCAGTTTGGAGGACAAGTATGCAACAGTTCATATTTAAGGTATGCAGCAGACTCTTCACCTTGGAGGACGGGATGCCTTTTGAAGCTGTGCCTGTGACAGCTGTGACACCAAATAATAGTGCCAAGAGGTTATTTGGGCCCCATTATACAGAAGGTCACTCTAAATGTCATAATGGCTCACCAGGTTATTTTCATCTTCTCTCAACTTGATAGAAAACATTTAAGAGTCAAAACGCATTTGGTCTTAATAGACTATCCTTTTGAAATCACTCTACCTTAGCATTGTTTTAAAAACAGTGACAAACTAACAAACTTGGCAACTTACTGCATAAACCCACAGCACTGAAACTTGTCACAGAAGGGGGGCATTCCCAGGTGCCACAGTCCCGTGATCCACGCATGGACGAATAATTACTCTGGAAGTCAAAAGAGACCCTGGAAAACTTCTAAAACCTCAACAGTTATTACTTCTATACAAGAGAATCCCATCTGAAGTCATACATTGAAGTACTACTGAGTTGGCACAGAAATGGATTAAAGCCAGGAAATTCTAAGTTTAAGCTGACTCGCCATCCTTAGCACACTCTATTGTCCTTTATCCCTAAAATTTAATTAAACCTCAGTCCTGACCAGTTGTAATAAGTAGTACTGAAAACTGATTATCGGAATTGCTTTCCCCCGACGGTCTATTGTGCTACACTTCCTCTCTGCAAAATACAAAAGACTCTATGTACATTTTTCTTTCTCTGTGAAAAGAGGGCTGGGAAAAAAAAAATCCAGTCTGAACTTTTATTTAGTTGCCAATTGTGCTGTGGAATGAAACTAAGCATTTTCTTTTAAAAGCTGATTCAAATTCAGTACTTAATCATGCCATAGCAGAGCTAGAGCAGCAACAAATTATGTCACAATTACATTAGAAATTCTTCTACAAGATTTTGTTTTCAGTCACTTCTAATCTTTCAATAGCTGCTGTTTTTAGGACTGATATTTTCCTAACAGCATTTGTGCCTGCAACTAGCTGCTCTAACCAGAAACATTTGTAATGTAAGGAAAATACGTACGTGCATGAGTGTGCAGAGCACAGACAGGGAGAAAAGCAGTCACATTTGATTATAAAAAAAGTTCTAGAAGCCATAAAACATCTCCTTCATTCTTCTACATGTTTTTTTTTTTTCCTTATTCTAGGAGATTATTTACTCCTGTACTAACCAATTTGTTTTCTCTGCTGCAGATCACTGCAATATACTATTACAAAGTAATGGTTTTAAAATTTAAAATGCTATGAACTCCACTCCAAATAGCAGATGCAAAACACAGGCCTCAAGTGCCTACATGAAAGCAGACTCATCACTAACTGGATGGATGACTAAGGCACAAAAAGGTAAAAGAGCTGGCAGGCCACAGGACACACAAATTCAGAGTCCAGGTTTTAAAATCCCTCTTTGTCTGCAGTGCTCTCCCTCTTACCCAGAAAAAGTCAGATGACTCGAAGATATCAAATAACATCTGTTTTCTAAACAACATACTAATGCCTACAAAATTTATAACACCCACTTTTGAAACAATACAGAAGACAGCCCAGCCTGCAAATCCAAAAATTTTAAAGGAATCTTAATTAGCAATTTCAAAAAGATACCTATAATCCAGGCAGCATATCATTGCCATGAGATGAAATAAAAAATATGTATGCAAAGCCATCTATGGTATTATAATGTTATCCAACAGAATTCGAAAGCCTTTGGGTTAAAACTATTAAACTTGTAGAGCTTCAAAGAGGAAAGGTACAACCCTTCACAGGCCAGCAACAGGTCAGTGCCTGTTACAGCGATGCCTCATCACTCCTCTGGTAAATGACTTCTGGTTTGGCTGCCACAGCTGCCTTCACTCCCATCTACCTCTGCTTCTTGCTACAAACACAACACAGCAACGTGTTTGCTCGCCAAAACGAAAATGCAAATCCCTACCATGTCCTCATGGCTCTCCGGCCCAGCTTACGTAAATGTGTTTTCCTAGCACACGGCATTCTACAGATTGGGTACCATAGCAAAGGACATTCCCGCTGTTTCTGCACAGCATTCCTGGGTTTACAGAGGTACAGTGATGTTTCCCCAGCAGTCAATCCAAAAGCAGCTAATGGTAAATGTTAATAACCTCTCTTCATCTCTAAGAAGGGAATGAACCCAAACCACCCTAGGATGAGAGAGAAGGTAGATTTCAGAGCTGGCTACAGAGGTTTAATAATCATAGAATCACAGACCACACTGAGTTGTAAGGGACCCATCAGGATCATGAAGTCCAACTCCTGGCCCTGCACAGCACATCATAAGAATCCCACCATGTGCCTAAGAGCACTGTGCAAACGCTTCTGGAGCTCTGCCAGGTTGGTGCTGTGACCTGGGGAGCTTATTCAGTGTACACCAGCACACACCCAGGTTTTACCCTGTGGGTAAAACCCCCCTCCCAATATTCATCCCAAACCTGCCTGACTCAGCCTCATTCCATTTCCTCGAGTCACTGGTCACAAGAGTGAAGAGATCCTGCCCTGCCTTTGGCAGCACCCACTGCTCAGGGACTCCCAGAATAAGCACTGCACATTTCATCAATAGTTACATGAGACTGTTTCTACTTGAAACCTTAAGTAACGCAAGCACCACATTGCGAGAGCAAAGGGTTGCTACGGTCACGACAAAATGAACAGCTGCCACACAATTTGTTGAAAGTGCCAGTTTCCCATGCCACTACCACAATCCTTTCAATGAGGCATTTGGCCAACATATTAAAATCCTTAGACTATCAGGAAAACAAGAAAGTAATTCCTCAATAACAGCCCCAGCATGTTATGGCATCTATTGTTATTTAAAAATACAGTAGATGTGGAATTACAGGTTACAGGAAGAGATGAGTATTCTTTTTTAGTTTCAGAAATTGAAAAGCAAAGAAGAAAAATGTTTTTGTAGTAATATGACAGGCGACATAAACCGTAAGAAATTTGACAGCTGCATATGCCAAACTCGTACATTTACTAAGAACAAGCCTGTACGAGACCTCTGAGGCAGAAGTTCACAGATGCAGCGCTGAAGTCAGTTTTGAACGGTGATGGTGGGTGGAAAACCATGACCAGCAGGCAGCAGGGCTTTGCAGTTGTTTTGCAGGCAGCTCAGAACGGTGAAGTAAATAAACAAATAAGTGAAACTGAGCCAGCAGCAATTTGTGACGTGCAGTATGACTGGCTGTCATTCAGAGCTGGCTCATCTGCTCTTCGAGCGGATGGATTTGACTTGAAACTATTCCATGCACACATATACAGAAAGTTTCCATTAAATCCATGGAGACTAAATAGAGCACCTAACGAGACTTAAAACTTGACTTTTCACCCTTCTGAAAAGCATACCTGCTGTCCAGTTAAAACTGACCACAAAAGCAAACTTCAGTGCTGCAGTGCAGCACGCCGGACCCAACAACCAAAGCGCAGTGGAAGAGGATGGCTCCACAGGCACCAGCACTTGTCTGGCTCCATCATGAGCTGCATGGAAAAGCAGCACCAGCAAAAAGCATTTCATTCTGGGAGGAAGTCTGCATTTCTGGCAGCTGAGCTGACTAAAGGCCTGGCCAAACACAAGCTGATGCAGAAGTGGAGATGGGGCTGCCCTCTGTGGCAGCGGCCAACCAGATGTACTGCGCAAACCCATTTTTAGATGCTCTTGCCTGGAGTATTGAGGATCTGAACTCAATAACCTGAATCCCTTCTGTTATGTGCTTCTAGGCTCCACTGTGTGCACAGAGCACAGAGCTGACCCGGCACAGGCTCAAAATGATTGTGGCTGAACAATCCATAGCAATCACGACTTGTTCGCTAAAGAATTTACAATTGCAATCAGAACCTCTCTGCAACCCCTGGGAAAAATGATCAAGAAGAAACGAAATAGGCTTTGTTATATCCACGAACAATAACGTAAAATAACATCAACTAGAAATAAAGACAAATACTAGGCAGGCTAACAACAAATGGAGATTTCATTTCTCACTGGGGCTATTTTTAGATGCATTCATATTTAAATACGAAGGTAATTTCCCAGTGCAGCTGTTAACAGCTCTTCCTGAGCTTCTCTTGGAGTTTGGGTGTTGCATCTGCTGGCATTTGCAAGGCAAACTTCTGGTTTCAGTGCATTATAACTACAAAAGCAGATGTTTCAAGCATCACCTTCAAAAATCTTACTTTGCATCTCAGGGGGTACCATGGTCAATTTATTTGCAAAAGGTTTGAGGTTTGTACAAAACTATGTTGCTTTTGTAACAAGCATCTTGCATGGTTTTTAATCTACCTGAAAACCCACTGAGGTACGTAACAGGTGAACAAAACCTATAAATTATGTGCTAGTTTAGGCTGCTGGTGTTGAGAAATGTATGATTTTAAAGAGTCATTGCTAAGGTCAAGAACTACTCCAGTTTTAATGAGGGACTCTGTCTGCTTCTCTCATTCAAATGAAGATTTTATTTTTTCTTTGTCAATAAGTGGTAATTAAATAGTTCTCACACATTCTGCTGTATCTGAAAGCCTGCTTATGTGGAGAGAGATACAGTAATGCTTTAATTAGGACTACAGACATGCCATATTTGATTCAGATCATGGGTCCAGCTAGCCCTGTCAATACCACCACCATGCCGTTTGTAGTGTTTGCCTTCAAAGCAATGTGCAAAACCGAGTTTTGCACCGCTGAGTTTTTGTCAAAATACCTGAAGATTAGAAGTAGATTTATATTCTGGCTTTAAAACCCATCTAGAGTACCAAGCAAAGAAATGAAAAGCCAAACCACTCAAGAGTGTATATCACTGATCTCTCTATCCCGTGGCATCACTTGCACTGTAATGACTGCGCTACAGGCAGTGTGCTTAACCTGCTGTCCTGGCAGAGCTAGGCCTGCCTTTGGCATTCTTTACAAAAGGGAATGGAGACAAAGCCTCTGGCATCCATGCCACAAACCTTCAGTGAAGAGCAGTGGGATTTAGGTGGAGAAGCAAGTGGAAGACTGATGGTAAAGCAGCTTTGAAAATCTTTTTCCCCACCAATGAATTGGATACAAAGCCACTACAGTGTAGACCACTCTTAGGGGAGACAAAAACACACTCAGCTGCATATGTGGAAGGCAGAAGTTTGCTTTTCTTACTTGTAAGGTGAGAGGAGAAACAATGAACTCCAAGAGTCAGACTGTTCTTCACTAACAAAGCTGCTGTTGTCACCTTCTCAGGCAAGTCAACTCTCTTACGTGCTGCACATCACACACAGCTACATCCATCCCGAGGTCAGCCAAAATGCCTCTGTTTTCCTGAGTCACAGAGCTGAAGGTCTCTTATGGGTTCCTACAGGTTACTTCTCTTCAGGACTCCCAACACTTCCCCTAAGGCCTTGGGATTAGCAGCAGCAATTAGTGTGTGTTCACCAAAGGCCAAAGAACAAAACCTTTGAGGAAGGAGATTAAAGATGGATTAAGGAAAGGGGGGGGAAAAAAAAAAGAAAATGAGGAACACTGCTCCAGATACGAAGCTTGAAACAAATTTCAGATTCCTATTCCCATGAAAATTTAGCCTGCTTACCACTTCAATGAACTTCATCCTCAGCAGCAGCAAGTCACACCCACTAAATAATGCATGTCCATCACCTGCTCAAAGTAATTTCCAGG
This sequence comes from Cettia cetti, assembly GCA_013401135.1. NCBI lineage: Eukaryota > Metazoa > Chordata > Aves > Passeriformes > Sylviidae > Cettia > Cettia cetti. The sequence continues at coordinate 2,871 of VZUI01055331.1, read as the reverse complement.
TCTCAGGCCTTCTCCTCACTTCCCTGTTTACCAGCAAGTTCTGGGCAGACACCTGCTGGGGGAGAGCTTCTCTCACTCCTCAGCGTCCCTAATCATTCTAAGTGTTGGAAATGGGTGAAAACTCAAGAGGGATTGCTCTAGGAATACCTGGGAAACCCTCCAACATGAATTTGCTTCTGAGACTCAAAGGAAATAGGATGCTTCAGCTGAGTATGCCAGTGCTTTAGGAATAAGATCTCCCTTGCATTTGAGGTAAATTCTAAACAAGATTTCACGAGTAAAAAGTAAAATCACCATTAATAATGTAGGAAAGGAAAGGAAATGTGAAAGAACACACACATATGCCTTACAACTATTTTTTTTTTTCTGTTTAGCTTCGAGGATCTTTCCACAGCACATTCAGCCAGCAGATGCTGAAAACACGCCAGCGCCCACACCAATTCACGCAGATGGTGCTGGTGGGGTTGAGCCTTGTACAAAACTTACTTGTCTTCTCAACTAAGATAAAGTTTCTGCATGTGTGTGCTTTTCCTGAGTCAGAATTTCATCACTACATTTCTCATGGCCAGGGAAATTTCAAAATTCCTGTTAACTCACTTTTAATGACCGTATCAACCCATAACTTTCTGCCAACCCCATTAACTGCTGTAGTGCAAAGCCATCCCTGAAACAGCCTCTCTTGCTGAACAGAAGAAGACAGAATAATAACCCCTGCTCACGACTAAATAAATCTGTTCAGACAATGTAAACTTAGCCCTTCCTGAGAATAAACACTTTTGAGTTATTCATATATTCAACGCTGGCACAGTCTTTCGTAATTTCAAACCCAGGTATTACACAAGCAAATCAGCAAATGCACAGACTCCGGCTCATTGCTGGATGCTAACACAGACCAGACACAAACAACAAGGGTGGTGCATTTGGCCAAAATAGTGTGCTAATGCTTTGATTTGATTTGCCTGCAAAGCAGGGGGTGTACATTTTTGTTGAGATTACAGATCACCACCTAATGCCTTCAGCAGCACTGTATCCCCATACACTTGCTTCGAGTTTACCAAGAATGTTAAGTATTCAAATTGGGGAGCTCATACATTATACAACTGCAGAAAACTTGGCCACTGTAATTTTACCAGATTAGACCTAAGTGAAACTGCTCCTAACCAATAGGAGGTGGAAAGAAAATAGGAAACTCTCAAACATGTAAAAGGGGCCAAAGAAGGACAATGAGGGAGAAAAAAGAGTTCAGCAGAGGCAGCTTCTCCCAGCATAAGATCAATGCACAAAAAGCTGGAATGTGAATGTTCCCATGTGGGTTGATGTGTGGAGAAACAACTGTTGGGCACTGCGGGAGGAGGAGAGGAGCTGGAGAAGAGGCAGGGCGTATGCAGAAAGCTTGGCAGAGGCAGGCTGAGTACAGAGAGAGGAAAAGACAAAGGCGGAAAATCCTCTGGGGCTATCAGGAAGTAAAAACAAAGAGAAAGGACCAGAAGAACTATTTTCATGGCCTGCAAATAGACTTGAGAGAAAGCATGTGACTTTCAAGCTTTCGGAATAAACCCATGAAGAACTGCTGTTTATGAAAACTGCATATGAAAATATAACAAGAAACATGATTTTTGCCCAACTGATTGTCTGACCAGTATCTAAACAGGCAACAGCAGGAGCAGCAATGAGTTCCAACATTAATAGGTAAAACAAGAACATGGAGGACAGAAAGGAGTCACCCACCCCAAGCCCCTTCTTAGCAAGCCCCAAATCACCCCTGCCTTGCTTTTCTCTCTGTTCTCGAAGGCTGGCTCTGGGCAACTGCTGTATAAGCAGCAAACAAAGCTCCAAGAAAGAGCCCAAGACCAAAATTGCACCAGAATTTTTTTCTTCCTGTGATCTCAGAAGGTTTCTGGCTGGTTTTTTTTGTTTTGTTTTGTTTTGTTGGTTTTTTTTTTTTTTTTTTTTTTTTTTTTTTTTTTTTTTTTTTTTTTTTTTTTTTTTTTTTTTTTTTTGTCTGGTATGCAGGAAAAAGTCACTCTCTTACCTCATTGAAGATGATTAAAGGACATTGCAAAATTCTGATGTTACTTAAAATTACTTTAGGACTTCTTTCAGTATCAAATACAGTATAGAAAACTTACAGTTGGTAACTATGAAGATATCAAGTTTAATCTTTCAGACAAAACTTTTCATTTACTACACAGACAAAAATCTCTGGAGTCAGTTAAATATTAACATACAATGGAAAAGTTATTCATCTTTTTAATCTCTAATTTATACTGATACAATAGAAATACATTTATTATTACAATTTACTTTTTAAAATGTATAAAAAGTTAGGAATTTTTAGACAGGTTTTCGATACTCAAAATGTAATCTGACCTCAGTGAAGTCAGAGGATGCATTGTCATGGACTAAATTAAGACCTCAGTGTAAGCTTTTGTTTGATCACTCTTTGTTCAGAAACATGACAGTCATATCCCTAGAGATTTGTTTGATTGGAGTTGTTTCTAGTCAAAACATTTCTCCTGTGACCAGCACTTCCTGACTCGCCCCGAGAAGCCTGTCACTGCCTAGGACAGCATCATCCACCTCCCTGAGCACGAGCTTTACAGCAAGGGACTCCAGAGCTTTAGTCCAACTTCTCACAACATCCTCCTGTAGCTCTGGGGGAATAACATCCCTGAAGACTGAGACAGTGTTCACGCCTGGATATCTCACTGGGATGTTGGAAAGGTTAACATTCTGAGAGCACAACACTTCCATCTTGGTGAAAGAAAACATGCATGAGGGAAGGAAAGACAAAACTTGTCAGTTACTGAAGACAGAATGGAAAACTCCAAAAAAAAAAAAAAAAAAAAGAAAAAAATTACAAAAAACTTT
>VZUI01055328.1:0-95894 GCA_013401135.1 Cettia cetti | reverse complement strand
GCCGGCCGCGCTCCCCATGGCGGCCGCGGGGGCTGGCGGGGCGGGCGGCGGCGGCGCCTCGGCGGCGCTGGGTGACGGCGGCGCCATCGACTACTCTGTGCACGAGGCGTGGAACGAGGCCACCAACGTGTACCTGCTGGTGGTGCTGGCCAGCCTCGCCCTCCTCGTTTACGCGCGGCGGTGAGAGGAGGCCCGGGCGGGGCGGGGCGGGGCGGGGGCTCCCGCGGGGCCCTCACATGCGGGGGACACCTCTCACCGCCGCGCCCCCTCCTCCTGGCAGGAACAAGAGGAGGATCATGCGCATCTTCACCCTGCCCCCGGCCGCCGAGACGCCGCCCGAGCCCAACTTCTACGACAGCATGAAGAAGATCCGCCTGCGGCAGCAGCTGGAGATGTACTCCATCGGTAAGTCAGAGAGAGGAGGGGGCACCCCCTAAAGGGGTGGCCTCGAGCCTTGTGCGCTGGGAACGCGCCCGGACCTGTGGCGCCTTGTGAGCCGGGGCTTTGCAGCAGCCAGGGCCGCAGGACTGCTGCGTGAGGAGGTATGGAGCGAGGGAGCGGCTGTGCAATTGTCTTAAAGCAAATGTCAAATTGAATCCCTAGCCCCACACTTTGAAAGAGCTGGGAAGGTCTGGATGTTTTCAAAACATGGACGGATTTGTAAAAGTTGAGAGGACTGTGGAATCATGAGTAAGACAACCACATAAACTGAAAATAAATGAGAATTTTACTGTACCAACAAGTGTTGCTGCTCCCGTCTTACTGCTGAAGGTCAGGATGGAAGCAGGAAAGAGCCCCTGATATTCCAGTGGTTCAATTCAGAAAAACACATTACCTTGCTTCACATGTGCCCTACATGCATGCCTAGAGGAAATACGGCAAAAAACCCCGTAGTGATCTGAAACTACCTTTTAAACACAAAGACTTGATGTAAAGATTCTTACACATTCTGCATTCTGTAGGAACAAAATTGGATGTTCTTCCTATGGTGGAATGCCTGTTGGCATTCGCTGATGGTGTTTGTAGCACTGCACACAACTCTTTGATCCCTTTGCCTTGCTAACCAGATTAATTTTGAAGTCAATGTAATTGTTAGCTTGTGGTTTGTATATTGTGGAGGAGATGAGAAATGCGGGCATCAGCCTTTTGACTATGGAGTCGTTCAGGTCATCTGTAATAGAACTTCCGAAGCCATAGCCTTTAATTTTATTTATTTTAATCAGAGGACCTGAATAGAATCATAGTTCTCTGCCATTGATTTACTGACTTTTGGCTGTGACTCTACTGTTCAGCATTTACAAGGCCATACTCTAAAGGTGAAGTTCCACATGATGACTGAAACTTCCCGCTTGTGTGGCTGAAATTACATTCTCTGATATTGTATCTGTTTCTTGATTGCTGTCATAGTTATATGAACACATATATAAACATATATGTATACGTATACATACATGTATGTATACATATATATGCATGTATGTAATAATATGATAATAGTAATAATAATCTAGAATAAATTGTATAATCAATGTTGATTGGTGTTTCTTTTTTTCAGCAAGGAAGTATGAACAGCAGCAGCAGCAGCCACCAAAACAGACTGAAAGTGTACAGCTCTCAGTAGAATGAAGCCACAGTTCTCTAGGAACTCAGGACGTATATCCAATGCTGATTTTAAGAGTCAATGTGGAGCTATTTTCAAAGCTTTTTAATAGATACATAGCTGAAGGCAAGGGGTAAAGGAAGGGGGCTGTCCCTGAAACTTTGTTCTTAGTAGCTTTTCTCTGAGCCCTCGTGAGGTAAAGCGAGTGCCCACTGGAACATTCAGCATGAAAGTGCCCAGCACAGGGCAGACCTGCTCACAGGAATGTAGGGAAGTACAGTCTTAGCAGTGTCTGAAATTATTTCTCTCTCTGCTGGCACCTTGGAAATCAGCTCCTACCTTCTCTGGCAACAGCACCCTAGAGAAAGCAAGGCAGTACCTATCTGCCTGGAAACTCTTGTGTTCATGAATTGATCATGAATTGTTGAATTTGCTGAATACAGTCAGTAAGTGTGAATGAAGGCACTGTGGCCTGGTGAAGGTGAACAGCTTTGAGAGCCCAAAGTGTTGCTGGTGGGAGTGCAGAAAAGTTCTGCTCTCTGTTTATTTGGGAATTGTGTATGCAACACTGTGAACCTTTCCTGGAGGAACTTTGAGAAGGACACAGTGAACTACACGTCTAGAAGACACTTAAAGACACTAATGTTAATAGCAAAGGTGGTTAGCTTAATTTAGTCAAATTGCTGTAAAGAATGGGTCCGTCTGTAAATCTGTATAAGCATGTCACAGCTTATCCAGAAGAGATTTCACACTGCAGTTATTTTTTCTTTCTAGGTAAATCTCAAAGCCAGTTATTTGAAAGGATTCTGCAGAAATTATTTTTTAATAAAAGCATCTAATAATGAAAACTACTTGAAGACATATCATGCTGTAATTCCTAAGGTTGCACAACTTCAGTTGGCCAAGTGATGAACAAACAGCACAAGTGCTGGGAGTTTATGTCCAGAGGTTTCCACCTATTCTGCGTTAAAATATATTAAGTCTTGGAGCAGTGGTGAACACCACTGGGGTTACATTTGGATATTAAGAAACTTGGCTTTTAGCACCAAATTTTACTACATTGAAATGCTCTGTACTTCAGTGTCTGTAGGGACTGTAAAACGTGACCTGGGCCGAACTGAGAGTGGCAGAAGGCTCAAGTGTTCCTGAGCCATGAAAAGGCTCCTTTGGGTGAAGGGTGACCCCCCGTGACAGCTTCCTCGCCTGTAACCGCGGAAAACAGCGGCGTCACTCCGCGGGGCCGAGGGCTGGCGGCCACGGCGAGCGGGGAGGGCGCGGAGCCCCGGGGATGCCGGTGCCGTGTCTTTCCCACGTTACTCTGCCCGTGTGATGACCTCGCTCCGCCGCGCGTCCCCGTCACTCGGCGGGGTTTGTGAGGTACAGTGATCCACGCCCGGCAGAGCTCCCCGGTCGCGGGGGAGACCCCCGAGCCGCATCCCCCTCCGCCCCCCGGAAACGGCGCCGTTTCCCCTTGGCGCGACCTCACTTCCTCCCGCGCTTCCGTCTCCGGGACGCGCCGGCTCCCGCTGCTGCTGCCGCCGCTGCTGCCGCCGCTGCTGCTCGGAGGCCGGAGGCGCCCGCCGGGCGGTGAGTGGGGCCGCGCCGCCCGAGCCCCCGCCGCCCCCCGCGCCCCGGCCGCGCCGAGGGGAGGGAAGGGGGCGCCTCGCCGGGGGCCGTGGCGAGGCGGGAAGGGACCGCCCGAGGAGAAAGCACGGTCCGGGGCGGGGAAGGGGTATTCGGGTCCGACTGCATTCCCGGGGGAGGGCTGCGTGCCGCCGCCAGCCGGGCGGGCTGTCCGCTCCGTCCTCCGCGGGAGCGCTCCCCGCGTGTCCCGTGCCCGGGTTCGCGCCGCGGGCGCCGCAGCGATGTCCCGGCACGGGGGCTCGTGGCTGTCCGGACGGCTGAGCCCTGCCTCCTTCCCACCGGCCCTGCCCACCCGGGCGGGCAGGCAGGGAATGGAGCCTTTCCAATGGCGCATCTCCGCCGGCGCCGCTGCACGCCGCAGCCGCCCGGTGCGGCTCCGCTCGCTTCAATGGAGCAGCATGGCAGCATGAGCCCGTGCCTTGCCGCTTACCCAGCACAGCCGTCTTTCGGGCTGCAGATAGTAATTTCACGGTTTGCCTCTCAGCTCGGCTGAAAGCACCCTGAAAGGCTTAGAAATCTGGAGCAACGTGCGGCTTCGTTTGTATTCACGGACCTGGGGCAGTGGCACGAGCATCTCAAACTGACTTATCCAGAACAAAAAGCTTGTAAGGAGAAGTACCAAAAGCAAAACGTTTTCCTGGGCCTGGGCCTTTTACATGTGCTAGGGTGTTCGAGGTATGCTGCTTGAGCCGTGAGCGAGGGGCAGGTCGTTGTTTGTTTTCCTGGCAAATGCAGCCACGGAAGTTCTGTCCCAGTGAAACCAAACCCTGTTCTGCTGGGGGGGTTTATGTTTTCAGCCGTAAAGAATGTGTTGGATAGAAGGTGTAGTCAGCTTTTGAAATTTTGCCTCAAATGTCTGCACTGACTTTTACCTGTTAAATAATGATTCTAACAGCAAAGGCAGATAGGGTGGAGAGACAATAGATTTTTTTTTTTCTTTTAATCCATTTTTAGTAGTCAGGCTTATAGGCATGCATGGGAGCAGATCCTCAAACTCTCTTGCAACTTAGTTCATGCAGAATTTTGGATGTCTCAGATGGGGAGAGTTTATGACCTAACAAAAATTGGGCCAAAGTTATCTTCAGTTACATTTATTTTTGAGAATGCTGTACAGGGGCAACTGTTTTTAGCTTACTCAATACTGTTGAAAAAGCTGTGTAGATGGTGGTGTCTGATCACATGAAGTGAGGGAAGGCTTTCTAAGGAGTTAAAACTTTACCTCTGTAAGATACTGCAGAAAATCACTAACAAGTTGCTCTCAATTGTAACTCCAAAGTTTTGGAGAATCTGACCTCTCTGTTGTCTCCGTGTGAGCTGCTGAATGTCAGATCTTTGTAAATGCAGTCTTCAGATGGCATTACAACCATGACTCTATAATCTTATGTGAAAATTATAATCTTCTGCTAAGTGGTGGAAAAGTCATCTCTCCTCGTAACCCAAAATGTGGCTGGCTAGGTTTTTTACTCAGCACTGCACAGAAGATCAAAGGTTTTTGGATGGAGCTGTATAAATTCTGTGATGAGGCTCAAGAGGGTCTTAAATATTTAAGCCATGAGTATGTCTGTGTTTAAAGAGGACGTCGTAAACTCTGAGGGCCTTATGGTGAAAATGTTCTGCCCTGTGCCACGAGCATTTTGAGTTTCAGTCCAGTGTTACATGCCTGGATAGTATGAACTGGTATGTGCAGGCCAAGCCCACATGAGAACATATCTTGCAGCAGCTGCCATGGTGCCTTATAGCCAGCCACTGAATTTAGGAATTTCAGCAGAGTGATGCTTGAGTGGTCCTGAACTTGCCCTCAAACTTCCCTTCCAAAATTTCCTGATGCATTGAGAAGACCAAGAGAGGAAGCCTTTGCTGTACCACTAGGTACTGCTGATGGCGGTAGAAGCTCTGAAAATTGGGAGAACATCCCAGTGCTTTTGTCTGAGGACAGTTTGCAGGGAAGCTTCTTCAGTGCAATGCAAAATTATTATTTGAGAATATTCTAACCAGTGGTGAATCTTACTGTAATTTATGTTTTGCACATATGATTAAGCAGCATTGGCCAAAAGCCTGGTGACAGCACAGGGCTCTGGAATGTTTCCCTGTTGCCTGGGCAGTTTATTCATGCTAACTTATTTCCGTGAGCTTAATCGCTCCTTTTAAAGTCCTCCTGAACTCAGGAGTGCCGCTGCTATTGAGCAAGCTGAAATTATACACGCTGCAGGGAGAAAGGTGGGGATGTTGCAACTTAACATCTCTTTCGGAGGAATTGAAAAGATTTTGCCCCAGCCCTAATTTCTGCATTAAAGAGACTGAAAATTGTCATTGCTTGCCTTCTTCAACAGGGAAGCAGCACATTGTTCAACAACGTGTCATTAAATCCATGATGTCTTTGGCCTGTTATGCCTAAAAGAGCAACAGCAGTTGGAAGAGGCTTGCTGACAAAGTGGAGTCTTTGGTCATGGTTGCTTATGCTCCAGATCAGAACTAGTGATCAGAAGGCGTTTCCCCTCCAAACACATAAACTGTGTCTTAGTCATGGTGAGGAACCTTTGTGTTGTTTATTAACGTAGTCACTCAAACAAAAGGCAGCACTCAATCTTGTCCTTGAGACAGAGCTGCCACTGGAGAGCAGAAGGTTTCAGTGCTTCAGGCCCTCAAGAATGGAGGTAAGATCCTTCACTTTGCAGCCCCGTGTCTGTTGTGACATTGGAGTTAATGGCTATGATCCAGTTCTTTGTAGTCTAACAAGCTCCACCAGAAAGTGGCATTGCCTGGGTCGAGGGGACTCCCTGCTGGCTGAGGGAGAGAGATGGAGGATTACAAGAGGTAGTGACTGCTGGCAGAGCAGCCCAGAGCCAGCACAAATGTCTCATGAGAAATCTGACATCAGGGAGTGGAAATGGATGCTACTTCTTCTGTAACAGAGGGCAAGAAGAGTGGAAAAAAAAAAAACAACAAACAAACCCCTGTACTGCTAGGAGCAAAAGGCTCATGATTTTTTTAGGAAGAAAAATCCTGCCTTAGTTACTTTTTTCCCAAGTCTCTGATAAAAGAATGGCTGATAAAACTTTGCAGTGCTCAGCTGTCTCTGAAATCTGTGTTTGCATTGAAAAAATTAAGAACCTCTTTAAGAATGAAGGTGCTTTGCCTTATTTTTGCAAGGAATGTCTAAGCTTTGGGTGTTACTTTAATAAAAATAATTCCTGATCTTTTTATGGAATATCTAAACTCTGGGCGTTACTTTAATAAAAATAACTTCAAACTCCAAGATTAACAGAATTGCAAAAAGGAATTAGTTCTCAATATGAAAAACAATAAACTAACTTTGAAATTTCTGAACCAAGCCCTCAAAGACAATTTGTGGCAAAACTCCAGGGAAAAAAAAATCTCATTTTTATAAAATAGCTGTATATCTTCTTTCTCAATTATATCTAGGCACTGCTTTGAAAAGTTATTCTCTCCTTGCAGATGCCTAGGAATGGAGGTGTTCTGAGAGAATTTGGTTTAATTTTAATCTAGCAGTAAAATGAATTAATCTTGAAAAAGGGCTGTTCAAATTGTGGATTTACTGAAACTGTGGTCAGAGAAATACTTTACATTTGCATATCTGAAGAAGAACCTAGATCCTGAGTCTGCGAAGGAGTAGTCCCCTTCAGTTTCTGCCAGGCTGTCAGACTTGCTGGAACTGGTTTTGTACATCCATGATGTATAAAATGCACATATGGATCCACAGCTTGCTCCTGAGAAAGACCATGGTTTTGATAAGATAATAGCAACATTTGTCATTTTTGTGATGGAGTAGAACAGGTATTTTGAAAAGACCCAGCCAACAGGAGGGCTGTATTACTTTCCAAAATATCCTGTGGATCATCTTGGAAACATGGTTTGTAATATGCTCTTGACTGACAACGTAGGGTGTGAGGCGTAAATTCCTGAGCAGGGAAGATGTATGTGGGTTGTGCAATGGGAGACTCCATGTGATGTTGTTATTTATGGTGCTTCTCTCAGATGTCTTTCTGGGACTCAGACAGCAGCTGTGAACTTTATCCAGCCCTGAGCACTAGGTATGTTTGAATGACTATTTTGCTGTTGCTTGGATCATGGTGATAAGCAGTACAGGGCCAGGTTCTGTGACACTGGTTGAAAGAACAGAGCAGAACTTTTACTGGTTGATGAAAACCTTGCACGGGGAAAAAGTAAGATTATCATCTTCCATAGCTTTGTTTGGTGGACATCAGGGAGTGCTAGTTCAAGGCAACCCATTTCTTTCTGCTGTAATATGGAAGGGAAGGGTGGTCTGACAAGAGGAGGAGTTGTTTTTCCTTTTCAGGGAAAGGTTGGAAGGATAGAGGCAGAGGTGCAGGTTTTTCACTTTTACCTCTTTTCTTCATGACTGTGTTGTTAAGTGGTGGCAACTATTGTTTGCAAGAACTTTTCCTTGCTTTAGTAAAGAGCTGTGGGTTGTCGTGCATTTTGATATGTGGCAGTGCTGTTGTTAAACAGATCTGAATCTACAGTCAGATAAGGCTCGGAATAATTGGTGTTTTTAGCTCAGCTAAATAACTGAGTTCACATGATCTCTAAGTGGCTGGGGGGTTTTTTCTTAGGCAAAGTATGTACTGCTTGTATTGTACATTTATTTAAAGCTAATTTTATCACAACAGATTGAGAATTCTAGCAACCAAAAATACCTTAGTTGAGTCTGTTAAAAAAGTCTTAGCCAAAGTCTGTTTCTGTGTGTGACAAACAGAAAATATCACTTCTTTTGACTTCATAGTCAGTAATGATCCCAAAGTGGTGAAAGCATTGCACTCCTTGCCTCTGAGATTACTTTTGCCACTGCTGATGAGAGAATTGTTCTGTATCATTATTGTCTTCCCTTTCAACCTCAGCACATTCTGGAATGCCAAAGGCAAACCACTTGCTGGCTGATCAGAGGTCCTGGCGGTGCTGGTATGGCAGTGCTCTGAACCTTGTGGCTTGGACCAGTCTTTGAGCGTTGCCTAAGAGCATTGTACAAGTACCCAGCTCAGTATATTGTCTTTACACATGTGAGGCAGAAGAACAGGAAAATGTTTGTGGCCTCTTGGAAAGAAAGTGTCAAGATCCTTGCTCTGAAACAGAGTTTCTAAGACCACTATTAGTAATGAAACAGCATGGAGAGGTCCCTGAGAAATATGTGAAAGGACAATTTTACTGCCATTATGTGACCTATCACTTTATTGACTAGTCAGTCTCTGATACTCAAATAGAGGAAAACGTTGCATGTGTTTGGATTATTTAATGAGGTAACTGTGGACAAAGGGGTGCCTGTTACCAGTTCTGTTAGTGCTATTTTGATCGTTAAAGGACTCCATTTGTTTCTGCACCGTAAGATGGAACAGGCTTTTTCTTTCACCCTCTTGCTTGCCTGAAGGTTGTTCCAAAGAGAGATGAAATGGTGTAATTTTCATTTTGGTTGAGGCAAAGAAGTATTCTCTTACCATAACTCACCAGTTCCAAGCCCATAATCACAACACTTGTGGTAAAACAGTGATGACTGTGTGGTATTTCTCACAGATGCTGTAAAAGCTCTGTCATCTCCTTGGGAGGCCATCTTCCCATGAGGTACCAGACTATCTTTCTTTCCTGAAGACTTTAGGACAGAGAACCTGTGGAGTGCAAAGTTTTAGCTTCAAAGGCTTGGAGAAGAAAATACAGCCCAAGTAATGACTGAAAGCAGGACTGTATCTCAAGGGGACAAGATGATCCAGAGCATCTAGTGTGCTTTAAGAGTCTCCCTCTCTTGTCTGCTGCTTACATATATATCTATCTATTTTTTTCCCCACCAAGCTTTTGTTGAATGAAGGTGTGGCTTTATACCTTGATGCATGTTGCTTACATTGTATGAGTAGAAACAGCAGAGAGCACTGGAGCTTTAATAAGTACTTGGTGTAATAATCATGATGAATGTGCCATGAGCTCATCCATAAGGAACAAAAGTAGCAACATAGGCTAAAGTTATTGCACAGCAGCCCACAAGAACATCAGCAAGAGCAAAATGGGATTGGTGTTGCATGGCTGGGTCCTGTTGTTCTTTATTCAGGCATGGAGATGAGAGGGCAGTTCTTTGCTCAGAGAGCTCCCTGTACAGCCTCTAAAAAGCTGAGCATAGTATGCTTGTTGTCTGTTTTAAGTAAATTTATCAGAATCTTGAAGGGGGGCGGGGTTCAAAGTGCACAACATAGAACAAAACATCTTGCTTATAAGGGTGGCAGCCCTGCAGTGGAAAACATCATAAAAGTGAGCTTGCAAGATCTAGAAGAGAGTAGGGCCTGCTGAAATCTTGGTGGAGCTGCCAATTTCCCTGCAGATCCCAGAAATGTAGCTTAAAGAAATATTGCTAGATATCTGATGGAAGTTGCTCATTTGTTGCCTTAAAGATCCTCAGATTGTGCTCCTGTCCTGTCACAGGGCATAGTGTGGCATGGAAATTTATGGTGCAAGGCAGGTTGGAGCTCTTGGAAGGGGAACAGAGGTGGTTAATAACAATGCTAGTTCCCATAGTGCAAGAACAAAGGGATATTTAAATGACATTAGGCATAAATACACCACACAATATTACCAAGGGCAAAAGTTTAGTTGGATTCCAAGCAGGCTTGGGCATTTATATATATAACAACAATGTCCAGAGTTGCTGTAAATTGGATTAAAAATAAATTAAGCACATAAACCTTCATGCTAATTGATGAGGTCAGGAAGGAATTTCCCTTTTAGGGGAATTACATCATTGTTCACTACCTGAGCTGTTCCACCTTCTGAAGCATCTGGTCCTGATCATAGGAGGCAGGATTCTCAAACAAATGGAGCAGCAGTCTGACCTGTCGTGCAAGTGCTTAGTTTACCCTACCTGGGTAGGATCTTGTTGAAAGGGTTTGAGAAGCATATATATTTTTTTAGGGTTTTCTGAGGCCACCTGTGCTGCACTGTGTGTCTGCTTTTCCAGATTCCCATTGGTGAAATAGGACAGCTGTTGTCTGAGTGCCTTTAATGAATCCTGAGAATTGCCTGCTGACATGTCAGCATCAGCCCACATAGAGATGGAAGCTGTGATGGGCTCATAAGGCATTGCTGTGTTGCTCCACAGATTCAAAGGTAGCTCTGTGAGCAGCTGAACTAGTGAAGATAAGACTTTCCTGCAGTTTTTTTGGTTTTGATGGCACTGAAATACCTTACACATCCTTCCTTCTTTTTCTCTTTTCATTACACAGCAGTGCTGTTAGCTTCCCTAATTTTCACAACAGCACAGTCCCTGAGCAGCCTTCTCACTGCTTTGTAGTTAATTCTTGGGTATATTTAATCAAAACATGCTGTCTCCCTGATGTTTGAGAACCAGACGTGTTGCTCGGGGGGGGGGGCTGCCTTGGTTGCTTACTTTGCAAGTCTGCTGTAGGAATTGAGCACCTCTGGAATCTCTATGCTTTGCATGAGATTAGGTTGAAATTGGCCTTACAGTTTGCATTTCTGTGCATGGGATAATCAGTGTGGTTGTATAACCATTGTATCTTTGGGAAACAAGGACCACTTTCAGTCTTGCAAACAAGTTACTGTAGAATATTTTTTTTCTCAAAGCAATTAGGCGCATGAAGAGTTACACCAAATAATTGAGGCGTGTGTACTTTTAAAACATGCACTGTTTAATCTTGAGATTTTCCCCAAGGTATAAGGGAAAGGCTTCCTTGCCAAAATACTGTAATTGAGTTAACATTCTGGGAGGTTTCTGTGTTTTGTTACTGAGCTACAAAGCTTCAGAACTTCTGTTACTGAGCTTCTGCTGGTGTTGGAAGGAAGGAAGGAAGATCAAAGTTAGAAGTACCAGCCTGCCAGTAAATTGTCTGTTCAAAAGAAAACTGAAAATTCCTTGGTTGTTTCAGGTGGCAGCAAGCATCAGATCTTTTTGACAATTATTAACCTTTTCCTGCACTTCTCTTTCTGCATGCAACAGTGAGCAGCCTAGATGTCTTGTAGTCTGTATGGTGTGTATGCTGACTGTAGACATGTGATTAACAAGTGAGGATGTCAATGATAGATTACTTGTCCTCAGTTAATTTCTGCTGTTGAGAGAGAATGTGGAGTTATTATGACTATGGAAGAGTAAAATGATGGTTTCTGGTTTTTGTATACAGTGATCATCATGATAAAAGATTAAGAATCACTGTGGTGTAAAAGAATTCAATGGTGTGTATATATATATATATTATAAAATAATTCTGTTTTATAGGATGTCCTAACAGCTGGACATTTGTGGCTTCCTCAGCTTAAGTGCTTTTGAAAGCTTTTAAGCTCTTGAAATCTGTGATAGTTACCTTTCCTGAGGAGGCAGTTGCATGTCTCAGTAGCAGGCATGATCACTGAGGCACAAGCTTTCAGGACTGTTTGCCTTCTAAGCATTTTTGAGGGTAAGGACCTAATCAAGAGTTCAGAATTGGGGGAATATGTATTTTTCTTTGACATGTAATGCCAGCACAGCAAATACATTTCTGTCCAGTTACTTAAAAGCTGGGTTTTTTTGCAATACCCAGAGCATTCTCAGAGGGCTTCTTGCTGTCTAAGGCTCAGTTATCTTCTAACTGTGATGTGCAAGAAGGCAAAGCAAAAACTTTGTGCTCTGGTGAGATTCTGTCCCTACAGCTGTCCCTCATTTCTGCTGTAAGAAGGCCAAAATGAGCCCTGTTTCACTGGGAGGAGTTGGGGAAGGACTATGCTGTCTTTCTGATTCATGCATATGGAGCATGCTGCTGTCAAGTGTTTTTGCAGAGTAAAGAAGGATTTTACATGGGATGTGGAACTCGGAGAAGTTAAGGTGGTAGCTGATAAGATGTAGGGTCTGCTCTGCTTCTGGTACAAAGAGGCTTTGATGCTAATGTTTATTTAAAGGTGGCTTTAACCCTAAAAGGGAGAGATAAAATTGCTTTCATGCTTCTGTTTTACTGAGAGCTGGCTGGCAGAATGGTTTTGGTGCCTGCTTATCTGCCCTGAAGGCTTCATGGCTGGGGAGGCTGCAGAAATAATTCTCCTGTACCCCCTCATTCAGCACTGAGGTAAAACTGTGAGGCAGGCAGATGGTTTAAGCTGCATCTTTGGACACAAGACGGCTGTGTCTCCGTTTTGCAGATGAGTCATCCCTTTGCTGTTTTGTTGTTAGACTCTAAACAGTGCTGCTCTTGGCTTTGGGCCTGCTTGATCCCAAGTTTTGGATGACAGAAACAGATAGGCGATGCCAATGCCAAATTTTATGACAGGTTGAAAATACCTTAGGCCTTTGTCACCTTGTAGGTAAGCTGCCGTAATAGAGAAAGCTTTGTCTTCTCTTGTACCTGATAAGTGTATAAAAACACAAACTATGTGCTGTGGAAGTTGTGTAGATTAGGGAACAATGGGAAAAGTAGAGGAGAGGCTTACTTACATCTTTGTTTTTCATCTAACTTGTGGGCTAGAGCTCTACTTGGACAAATGAGTCCTGGGTAAAGATAACTGGCATTGTTTTCAGTAGCGGGTAAGTCAGCAGATGGGTCAGCAGTTTCTTTTAGTTGAGCTGGCTGCTGCAGACTAGTTCTGCAGGCTTGGCACCCGGTAATATTTTCCACAGTATGAAGGCCAGCTGGGACAGGGTTTCTCCTGCTCATCATGTCAGGATCAGAGGTGCAGATTGGGAGATTGCAATGGTTACCCCATTTGTGGCACGCGATGTTTTGCCAAACTAGGTTTGTAAGCTTTGCCCTTGTGAAAGGAACTCTTATTTCCTAAAAGGAACTTGAATGAAAGTTGGGATTTTATTAAAGACACAGAGGCATATTATTATTCATCTTTCATTGCTTCATCCCTGTGATGTTTCCTGTTTTGCTTCTTGAGATACAGGTGTCATGATGAGGAGCTTCTCAGAAACAGAAGTGGATGATGAGTGGAGATGAAGAAATCATACATTTAAGAAGTTGGCTCAAGTTTCCGTTACAGGCATGGAAAGTTTCTGAGACCAAGCCATGCGAGAAGAACATGAGTAAAGAAGAGGGACATGTAGACCCAGACTTTCTAGAAGGGATTGCAGGATTTGAGAGGACGCTGCACAAATGTCACGTAGTTTTCTTGCTTATTCATTTACCTGCACCCCTGAACTGTAACACTTTGCTTGCATGTCTGTTTGGAAGTTAAAAATTCCCCTCATATCTGTGTCTTTAATATAATCATGGCTTCAAGCTTGTTTTAGGAAGAGCAGAACATCGCTGTAGTTTTCACTTGTGGATGAGATAGCTGCTGCTTTGTACTTGAAATCAATTTGGTTTTTTTTTTTTTTTTGTTGAAACTTACATTGAATATGGAAAATCTCAGACTATTACAAAATAGGAAGTTAAGGATTTTGCTTACATTTAATAAACAGCCTTTGCATAGAAAGTATGATGACAGGTGCATGGGTAAAAGAAAAAAATACAGTCCTCTAATTTGAGTAACCTTTTAATGTATTGTTCTCATGGTGTCCTTAGACGTCAGAATCAAATATTAATCAATTTTATCTTTTCTATCTGACTGTTGGTCAGAAAAATGTTCCAGATAAGATTTCTTGCCAGGGCTGTGGGGTTATAAGTGCAGATTACTTAGTATTGAGTTAGGAGAGAGCTTTTTGGAGAGAGAGTTTTTTGAACATCTTGGCTGTTCTGTGAAGTATCTCAAAGGAAATTCTAGCCATGCCGTCCAACAACTTAATGATGCTGTGAACATACTCGATTGTAGTAAGTCTCTGATACAAAGTTATTAAGACTTTGATGTATATGTATTTAAAATTTAAAAAGTAAATGTATTTTCCTGTATTGAAAAGTATTGCTGGTAGAGGCAGGCAAAAAAGTCTTTATTTTTCTTATGAATTCCTATCTGGTGTCTTATCCTTAATAAAAGGCTATGGTTATTTTTGTATACAGACTGAATATTTGGCCTTTAAGAGTATATAATTAGATGAAAGAGTAAAAGCAGTTGTTAAAGGACTGGGGTTTTTTAATGAAAATAGTTTGAAATCATATAATTTTAGTTTCTTCCGAATAGATGTGATTAGTGTGTTGGAAATAGTTTTACAGCGGATATAAGAGGAACAGTTGAGAGACAGCGGCTGAGAATGTGTCCAGCTATTTTTGTAGCTAACAGTTATATTTTTTCAGTCTCTTTACTTAGATATTTCCATATAATCAAACTGCTACATCACAATGGGATACAAAAACTATTTGCACTTTATAATATTTACATTTTAAAATAGGTTTTATTGTACTAATTGATTAGTAACTTGCAATGACTGTGAGAAAATCCTAGCCTATTTTATTACTTTGATAGAAATTTGAATATGGGATAGTATTGTCTGTATCATATAAGAATGTTTTCATGGATTTTTAGCTGCTGAAACTGAAATCAATAAACTTTAGCTACTGTTGTTGACTGGAACAAGTAAATCTGCACATTTGTTTTCTTCGTGTTACCTGTACCTCTGTGTTCACGTAGTGTTTCTCCCAGCATTACTCCTTTCATGGTGTTTGCCCATGAGGCAGACTCGGTGTGGGTTCCTGCATATTCTTGTGGAAGACTTTCTTGATGGAGAACTGTCATTCAAGTTTGTGCCGTTACTCTGTTTTCTGAATAAAACTTAGAGAATCTCAGTCAAAATAGAATTCCTAGGATTAAAGTAGCCAGTGGAACAGTTTGTAATTATTTTTAAAGAGATTTTTCAGTAATTGATGATAGTGTTTTAAAGTAGATAGAGAATGGTCTTCTGCAAATATCACATTTGATCAGTGCACCAGCATATCCCAGATGAAAAGTACTTTAGTGAATAATATAGTCCAGTTTCTGGATTACTTTAGAGAATGGAAAATACTTTTTGCTTAATTGAGAATTTTTTAAAACTGAAAAGGATTATTTTTCTTGTAAAACTTCAAGTACTTTGGATTTGAAAAAAGCAAACTTGTAATATAGCCCAAATTTATTGTAATCTATTTAGTTAAGTTATTAGTATTAAATTAAGTAATTAAGATATCTTCATGTCTGCTGAAGTTTTAAAGAAAAAATCAAATTGTGAAAGATATTTGGTTTAAGGCTTGGAGACAGTGTCGGCTGAAATATTAAGTGCCTTTTGGGAGTAACATATTCCACTGTTTCAGAGCAACTCTTTTCCTCACATAATTTTATTAATTTGATTTAATTAAATATCTGCTTAATTCAAAGGGGAGAAACTGATTGATAATTGAAGAAATGGCATAATTAATTTTCCCCTTCTTAAGTTATGTGTAGAAGAGATGGAAGAGGAAATGATTTCTATGACTTCTGAAGGTCTTGGTGACAAGAAACCATTTTATTTTTAATTATAGATTCCTTGGTTACTCCCTTAAAGGAAAAAATACTTTATATTCCTTTTGCCTGTGTATTCAGTGTTCTTTACTTGTATGATTATCTACTTGCTCACTTGTTTTATGGATAACAGTGGGTAAATTTTCCTTAGTACAACAGAGGTAGACCTTGGTCCCTTCCAGGTCTTGCAAGAAATGTGCTCTGCAAACGTTATTCCATATTTCAGAGGACTCTTAACGTGGTGTGATTGTCATGTGTGGCTGCTATTGACTTAATTTTATTTATTTATGGGGTTATTTTCTCCTTTTCTGCTTGATTTTTTCAGTTAATTCTGAAATTTGTACCTTTCCTTGGAGTGGTGTGGCTCTTCTCACAGTGCATGTGTGGAGTGGCGAGGTCTGTGTCAGTGCTGTGCCACTCCTATTGCTGGGTTGGTCACTTTCTGCGAGGGAGGTGCACAGGCTAGAGAGTCCCAGCTTGAGCCATGGTGGGCACAGCAGGATCCTGGCATGACTAGCTCTGATTCTCACACTGCTATTCCTCACCTCCCAGCAGCATCCATTCTGTCATTTCTCCTCTGGGCAGCAATTGGGCTGCTGAAATGCGTCACTGTCATCATCGAGGCTTAGCTAGGAACACCTTTTCCTGAGGATAAGGCACAGTAGCCACCAGCCCTGTTTGCTGGTGCCAAGTACTCAGACACTGTCTGCTGCCTGATAACTGCCTCTTCCCTACAGTCTGTGTGTCAAGCAGAGAAATTTTAGTTGTTCAAGCTCTTCTGGAAGATGAATATGCTCGTCAGTCCATGTGTCTTGTCATCTTGTCCAAACCTCTAGGGAGACTCTTTGTGCTCCACCTGGACGTTGGCACTGGACCACTGGGTTTGTTCCCCAGCCTTCCATGAGAGATAAAGCCTAACTTTTCTTGACCTGCTTCATATGACCACACACCCTTAGGAAGTCCTCTTGGAGGTGTTTGCTAAGCCAAGAGCCCAGCTGTGGGACACTCTTTGTCATGTTGCATTGACAGTGATTTAATCTCTAGCCCATGTGGCAAGTCTGTTGCCACCTTTTTGCTTCAGCATTATTGTCAACCTATGGTGAAGCTACCAGGATGTAAATACTGCCTGGTAGGCGGAACTCAAGGTATTTGCTTCACCATCATGCTCCTCATGTCTGTAGCAGCAAAGGCTGCAGAGACAGATGGGGACTATTGCATGGACTCAAGAACAGAGATCAGCAGCTGTTGGACTTTGAGGGGGAAAATTGACAGATGCCATGCTTTGCATCGTCGCCAGGCAGCATGAGCATGATCACCAGCCTCCTGGTGTAAATATTTGGCTCTTATTCCTGTGAAATGAAGCCAAGGTCACAGCTTGCATTGCTGTTTCCCCCTTATATCTTTATTACTGCAATGCTCATAGGAAGAAAAAGAGCAAAATTTCCATTGCCAGAATGTATTGGCCTCATCTACTTCATTTTACCCCCGTAACCCTGGTCGACAGCTCTGTGAGTGTGGTTGTTCCTCCTCTGTTTGGTTATACCCCTGGTCCTTTCCTCCCTTTGACATTCAGCTAGCCCATTTCAGCAGTGCTTGGTCTTCTGTCCTGTGCGCCATACCGATTTTGGAGGTTGGCAAGGAGAGCCAGCCGGTGTGGTTTGGCATGTTGATAGCTACTCACTCACTGTGAGTAGCTCTGTTTGAAGAGAGGGGATTGCTGGACTCAAGGGAGCTCCAGCCATCTCTTCTGGCTCAAACAGAAGGCTCCACAGTGGTTGTTCTCTGAAACCCAAACTGAAATGGAAATGGCAGCAATCTGGGGCTGGACGTGTCAGGTTTCCTTTATCTGAAAAATTTGCATTGTTGACTTTTGGCAACCACACTCTGGCTTTTCACCAAGGGCATCTTTGCTTAAGCCTCTGAATTTGCAAAATGCATATTTTTGGATTGCCACAGGAGTGTTTCATGGGCAGTTTTTATATTCTGTGTAAAGTCAGTACAGGTCCGTTAATACTTCAGGATATGCTCCTTGAGTTGTCAGCAGGAGCCAGGGCTTTTATAGTACTGTGCCCATGCTGATTGGGTTTTTTGGATATTGGTCTGGGAAGGGGAAGATTAAACTCAGAGTGGCTCAGAACAGAAGCTCACCCTTTTCCTTGGTCTTAGTATGGACATGAGTATGCTCTGTTTTCTGGTCAATCAGCTGGAATCACGGGTGATCCAAGTCTAGTTCCCAGCGTTAACTGGGGCAGTGCTTGAATCAGTGCTGGCCAAAGCCTTGCTCCTTCAGAATTGCTTTGCTGCCTTTGAACTCCTCCTGTGAGTTGACGTGGGCTTGTGCTGTGGTAGGGGTTGGAGTCAGCATGGCTCTCCCAGGCCACACAGCACCCGGAGCCTGTGACATCCTCTGTGCCAGCCTTGGCCTCCAGCAATTCCACTTGTGGGTTCCTCCCTTTCATTTCCCAGGGCTGGCTCACTCAGTAGACAAGTGTGATCTCAAGCAGAATCACATGCTGTAACATGGCAGCTCTCCATGCATGCCTGTGCAAGCACAGCTAATTCACCTCGGCCACTGGGAGTGGAAGTCCCCTAACTGGGGTGGGATGTCCTCTTTGAGAGCCCGCAAGCTCACTGGAAAAAAAAAGTTTGGGTGACAGGGTGACAGAGTTCAGAGCCATCAAGAAAGCCCATCTAAGGGTTTTGAATCCTTAGAGCATAGGAGTTGCTCCATCCTTGAATGCTAAATGACTTCTTAATTTCTATGTCTACTTCCTTAAACTTTTCAGAGAGTCTCTGAGATGGTTTTTCTTGAAGTGAAACATGGATACATCTCTTTTGGAGATTATCCTGATACAGATTATCCTGACAACAGAATGTTTTGGAGCTTGCTATCCAACATGCAAAAGCAGATGTGCTTTTATTTGCTCTTTTTAACTTCAGCTCTGTTTGCAGCTCTCTGCAGAGCAGATGCTCAGAGTTTTGTTGGTATTCATTGAGCATAACTGAACTACCAGAGCACTGAGAAGAGGTGCTGTGTTTGGTAGAGCAGTCTTAAATCTCTGCAAACCTCAAGGACCTCAGGGCTGATTTCCAGGTAATGATTGGCCTGTGGTGTCCTGCTTCAAGGCCCCCATGGTGGAGATGATCATGGGGGCCTTCAATACCAGAAAGAAGAGGGTATTACAAGACTGGATTTCTTTGAGGTATGATGGACTGCCATCTGCCACCCATTTTCATTCCTCCTCATTAATTTTGTTTTATTTGTTTATAGATTGAGGGGGAATAAGGGTTTTTCCAGGCAGGGTCCCCAGTTCCAGGGGCTTATGGCTTCCAGTTTTAGAGTACCAGCAGGTACCTGAGAGCCCAGAAGCTCCTCTGGCTGGTCAGTAATGTTATTTAAGCTGGCACAATGTAATGGGAACAACATCTTGCACCTTTTCGATGTTTTTATTGTATTTCTGTTCCTGACTAAATGCATTTTACAGGCATTCAGGTTCCAATTCTTAGGGGTTTTTATGTTAGAAAATTGTACTCATGCCCCATTATTTTCTACTGAAAATGTATGTGTTATAAAATATGAATTATAATTTACTTATGTAGCCTTCCAACCTGAATGGCAAAAAAGGCCAGTTACACTTGATATAAAAGTTACGCTAAGTTGCAAAATTAACTTTGTTTTAGTGGTCACTGGGAAATGAGAACCTGGGCATCTTTCAGAAAATAGCTGATGCAGAAATGCACAACAAAGGGAGTTTAAAATTAAATATTTAAATTAGCTTGTCCTAATACATTATTTAAGTCTGACTATAAATCTGCCTAGCATGAGTTCATTGATTTAAACAAGAGTCTATCAATTGTGGATTTACCAAAATAAATTACAATTAAAACCAAATTATAATATCTGATCAAGATTGTAATTTATAATTTCTTCAAATATTTGATTTGATGGGAACCAAACTGGTGCTGCCATTTCCCAAAACCAATCCTCGTAATTTTTTCTGTGGTCTTATAAATTTTCCTTTGCTTGCTTCTTTAGTGGTGTCCCAAATTATAACTCTTTTCAATGGTCAACCTATCTTGGCTTGAATTTTCCCATGCCTGAAGTCCACAATGCTGATTTAGCACAACAAAAACTTTGAAGATATTTCCTTTTCTCTGTGCTGTTTATTATATCCTTTGCTTTGCGTGTAGACCAAGCTTTGAAGCTTAGGTCAACAAGAAACCACCATTGTGGCCAGGCTGGCTCGTGGGAAGCAGCACTCAAATGGTTCCAGTTTGTAGCTCTCCTGGGTCTGAGATGCTTCCCACAGGTCAGGCTGGCAGCTTCTGGGATTTGAAATTGAAATAGATACCTCTCAAATAACATATCCTCTCGGCAGTGTTTTCACCTGGACACTGGTGGTGGTTACTCTAGGCTGGGGGAATTTTAATTCCCCCAATTAAAACTGCTCTGGGCTGGTCCTTTAAGGAGAATTAGGATGGATTTAACGCTTACTGGGACCCTTCGGGTTGGAGGCAGACATCAGCTGTAACGAGAACATGAAATAATATTTTGCAATTTTTTGTTTTGTTTTGTTTTACTTTATAAAGTTAAACAAGTGCTACAAGAAGTTTCTGTGCTTGTTTATTCACTTTCTTAAAACTTTGGAATCCAGGTCTATAAATACAGGCTGACTTAATGTTTACAATTATGGTCACTCTCACTTGAATTGATTGATGCTGCTTGTTAAAAAATAAAAAGTAAAAAATAAAAAAGGTATTAAGATTATATAAAATCTGCAGGAAAAGATAAATGTACTTGTTGTTAAAATATGTTGCTTTTGTCCATAAGGGAAAGCCACTGTGAAAGTCTTAGCCTCTCAGTTTTTAGAAAACTGGAAGCCTCTTTGGCAGCTATTACAGAAGCAAAAGGAAAGACATCAGAAACAGACTTAAGAGATGTAGCTTTTCATAAAGGTAGCAGCTTTATCACAGACTTAATTGTGGATGGTTATGAACCTTAAATAAAAAATCAGCATTTCTTAAAAATAATCATGGCCCAATATATATAATTCTTTTTTTTGTTGTTGTTGTTGGGGGGTGGGTGGTGCGGATTTTAATGTCATTTCTTCATTGCAGATCTGTAGTTGGGGTTTTGCCCTTATTCTTTTTGGAAGGTGATGTAGGCTTGCTAATCCATGTGAGTTTTCTTAAGAAATGTAAAACACTTTTCAGTTTTACCAAATAACCACTGCAGATGTGCAGCTGAATTTAACCAATTCAGAAAACTTTTGACTTCTTGTTAGGAAATATTCTTTATTTAAACTTGAAAAAATAGATGAGGAAAGGATTATGTTTCCATGTGTGTGTTTGCAAATCTGAATTGGTTTGGTTTTTCTCGAATGTTCAGGATGCAGAAAATTTACATATTTAATTTTATTAAGTTGGACTATCATTACACGCATTTTAGTGATTCAGAATGGAGTAAAACCTAGCAGATAAATTTATAAACCATAAATATGTCCAAATAAATTTTTGTCTGTCAGATTTTTAACTGTGACAATGCAGTTTTGATTTTAATTCCTTTTTGTTGAATATGATAGCTTAATTGTATTATATAGTTTTAAAGCAAATATTTTATATAAAGCTAAGCTGGGTACTTTTAGGCAAACATTAGTTTTGCCTTGATTTATGTGCAAAAATGTTTCCCACTTAAAGGAAAGCAGTTGAAGGAATCTGGATTGGGAAATTTAGGCTGAACTGTTGAAAGTGAAGTTGTTTGCTTAGGCATTGATCCAGTCAAAACTCGTGCACATCTTTAACTTTCTGCAGTCTGTGTAGCCTGTGGGACCTCTACTGACATGGATAAAGTAGCAAGCATGCAACATCATTCCCAAATTGGATGTACATACCCTACCGTCATATGCACTTGAATTAAGAGTGCATTTAAGTGTGCTTGCAAATGGAAGATCTGGGACTCCTCAGAGATTACCTGATCTCACCAAAATGCCCAGCTGACAGTCAAAAATGAAATTTCCTTTCTTGTCTATGCCTATGCCTGGGGGTGGGGGGGTGGGGTGGGGGGGGAAGGGAAGGTTTTGTTTCTTTTAATACGAGCTTCATTGGATTGGTTTGTCTCTCTGGTGCAGTCGTGACGCAGTGTTGTGTTTTATCAGTGCCCACCCCCAGCAGAATTCTTTGCTTAAGAGGAGGCAGATTTTCACCTACTGAATAAGAATCTGGACTCGCATTGATGCTTCTCAGTGTTGTCTTGTGTGCTCTCCTGTGCCGGAGTGAATTTTATCCCCGGACTGCCTGGTGTAAGTTATAGCCCTCTTTCTACCCTCTGAAAGTTTGCATGTTCAGATGTGACTGTGCTGAATGATAGGATGTCTATTTTAGACTTCAGCCTGTATTTCCAATCAGGAGGGAAGGTTGCTAGAAGAACTTAGCTCCTTTTTTCTCTTAAAACAACTTAAAAATACTGGGTGAGTTTTAAAGACTTCTCTGCATGGTTTTCTTCTATAAAACATGTTTTCTGTAACCATGAACACTTGTTTTCTCTGAATGGATTTTGAAAATCTGTAGTAATGAGTCATAAAAACTACTTGCCTGTTAGAAAAACTTTGTTCAGTCACTGAAGGATCAAATTGTTCTTTAGTTACAGAAAAAGATACTGTCAGCAAATGCATGAGAACTTGTTGATACTTCACTTTTCTTACTAGTTTGTAGAATTGCTTTAAGTGACTGCTGTCTGCATTTTTACCAAATGTTTTTGGCAACAAAATCTCATGCTAGATATTTTATATCCATTTTTGACCTTTCAGTGGTGGAAACAAAAGGCTGATAGGGACTAAGAAAAGGAAGCGTCCTTGGAAGTTTTGGGAGCTGACAGTGACAGTCCCTCTCTGCAATGTTAAACTGGATGGGAATCCTTGGAAAGCTATCAACTTCAGTCTTATTTCCATATCAAGTAGTAGCATGAAGTATGCTTAAAAACATTGTGAATGTGTTAAAATAGGAACTGATTGATACAAAACCTGCTTCTGCTGATGTGGTAATTGATTGTTTTTTTATAGTAAGTTGGGAGTGCTTTTTGTGTACTGGAGCATTAAACTTGCATAATGTTTGGCCTTGTGACAAGTCCTGTGCATGTAATTTAGAGCCATATAGGGATGTTCTCAGTCTTGAACCACTTGATTCAATATCACCTTTCATATCATGAATGTAGCGTTAGTAATTTAAAGTAAATAATTTGTGAGCCTTGTGGCCTGAGCATGAACTGGAAATGATAAGGACTATTGATAAGAATGATGTTAGTAGCTCTGGTTATAAATCAGGCTTGGTTTCTATGCAGTGCTGTGTTTTGTACCCATAGACTGGAATGCCAGATCTGGCCTGAGTTTATACACATAGGTGGGAACCTGACAGATCGGTTTTATATAAAGAGCAAGATGCAGAAATAGAGAGGATATGGACTAACCTCCCAGAAGCTGCTGTCTGGTAAGCATTTTAGACAGACTTTTCCGCCACTGGTAACTAGAAGTGAACCTGCCTGTCACTACAGATTCAGTGCCACAGTCAATCATAAAACGTCTACTGTTTTCAACACAGCAGAGGAAAAGAAACTGTCCTCCCTTGTCTGCCTTGCCATAATGTAAAGTGGAGTAGTCATAAAAATTATTTTGGGAAATGCTAAACTAGCTGCTGTCCTTTGATTTTTGTTCATACTTGGGCAACAACAAATTGGTTAAAACTGGGATGTCGCAGAATCTCTGTCCCATCCAGAGTAGAAGAAAATTTTCAGCTGCAGCGTGGGGCAACTCCTGAGAGTAGGAGAGCTTCATACAGCATGATTTATATATGGTGTGTGCTGCATACCTTTCAGTGTTTCACAAGTGCTCTAAGTTCTTCCCTAATTTTTGGTGAAGAGAAGATTAAAGGACATTTATGGGATCTCTGTTTGTTCCTTTATGTCATGCAGTTGGGTTGCTGGAGAGTAATGTACTCTGATTGCTTCCCTAGAATTTGAACTTAGTCCTGAGCTTTTATTTATCCATTCATTCCTGCTGTTAGATACTTCTCTGTTCTCTTTAGCAGCAATTTGTTTAGCAAAAAAACAAAAATACCCAAACCCTGACTGAAGTCTCTGATTTTCAAATTTAGTAATTTTTTTTTCACTGAAACTTGTCTAGGCTTAGTTGTGTACTGTGAATAGCTTCCAGGAGACCTGTCTTAGTAAATGTCCATATACAAACATGTCCTAAAATGATCTCACGATAACCACGAGATTCTAACTCTTTCCTGAGGATTCGCTTGTCATTGTGCATAAATCGAGATGCTTTTTTACCTAGGTTTTGTTCTCATCTCTCCCTTAGGAAAGAAATAGCACTCTGTGTTGACAGAGTTATAACACGCTGTTTCGTTAACAACAAAATACAGTCCAAGGGGGGTGTCTGGATCATCTGCCAGTGAGGCAGAGGGACGTGCTTAGCATTTCCAAAAATCAAATTTTTCTCATTGAGGTGCAAGTTTCTAAGTCCACTTAAAAGGCTTCAACTCGAACCTTGTAAGTATGGTACACTGACTGTGGCCTGTAGGAAAACTCTGTTAGCTGTACAACTTGTCTTAATGCAGAATTAGCTTCTTACAGCTTGAAATGTCATCTCTATGCGTTTCTCTCCACTCTAACAGCCAGCAGAGATGCATGCTCCAGCTTCAGGTCCTGCAGCTCCTGGGTCCCAACACAATTCCTCTGCCCTGCTAATGCCCAGGTGTGAGTTTGCAGCATGGCAGAACAGTTTGGGCTGGTTCAGGAAGAGTTATCCAAAGCCTAAATAGGAAAATGTACTTTTCCATCCAGACTCTGCTGTGGCTGCATAGCACACCTGACTGCAGAGGTGGTATCAGTCCCAGAGGTAAATGGGAGGATCTCCCAGCATCCAGCAGGTCAGGTTGAATTGCATTTGGGTTGCAGAGAGGCACACTGATGAATTATAAGTGAGAAGAGGAGAGATACAGGCTAGTGACTTCCAGGTGTCACACATGGAGCAGATCACCTGCCATTCCCTACTGCATGGTGTTTTTCCCAGTTTCTTTTTCATCCCAGTAACAACATGAAATACCACAGGCTCTTGGATTACATTAGGTGATGAGGGGCATAGCTCAGCATGTCTGAGCATGCCAAATGTATTTTCGGCTCTAGAAAGAAACATGCTACAAGATTTAGTCTGTATTTAGTCCCTGGCCTGCTTTGCAGGATATTTTGCATTTCTGAAAACTTTCTCAGCAGACATGTGCCTTTTTTTTTGCTTTTTTTATAAGCATTTAAAATCTCTTACCGTTTTTTGGGGTTGAAAGTAGTATCACCTAGCTAGCCATTCAAAGGCAGCCTACATGTTAATTTTTAAACATGGGTTTATTCCTTTTTGTCCTTTTGATTTCCACCTTGTTAAAGACACAGCTTGGCCGCTGCTGTGCTGTTGCTTGTGCCAACACAGTGGACATCAAGCTGGGCCTCTCAAGTTTTGGAGGAAGCTCTATTTTGAACCATCACCTTGCATAAAGTGACAGGAGGGGTGACTTCTTACTTAAGACATCCTTTTTTCCTGAGGCCATATATCCTATTTCACAAGGAGGGAGTTTATGTAGCCCTCTGAGCCCTTTGCCAAAAGCCCTGCTGGCAGTCTCTTGGAGACTCTTGGGCCTTCATGAGGTGATTTAGGAGCCCACATACACACACTTGAAGTCTTAATTTCTTTGGGACCATCTGGAGGAGGTCACCCCACCCTCTCCCAGGGAAGCTAATAGAGGCAACCTTGTGACTTAGTGGTTTATTTTGGAAGCTGCAGGAACTCGCTGTGGCTGGAGGAGCCAGATTTGGCAAACATTGTCCCATGAAGTCTGTTGTGGTGGGGGAATGTCACAATCGCCCTGCTCTTTCTTTCTGTCCCAGGAATTGGGTCACCATGATAAATTGGTAGGTTGGTTGATAAGTGGAGAAAAGACAGATCTCTTGGGAATAAGGGTGTGCTTTTATCTAGCTGGTCCAAAGAAATGGATCTTGTATAATCACAGTCTGTGGATGCATGCATGGACCTCAGTCAGCTTTGCCCATTTTCAGGAGAAGAAAGTGGGGCACTGAGGCTAACTTGGCAAGGGTACTGTGGAAATGCATGCAGGATGAAGAATTAAATCCTTAATCTCTGGGATCAAGGAAGGACCCTAGTCCAGTACTTCATCTTCTAGCAAAAATCTGACATGCATAATAGAAATTTTATAACAAAAGCTTTTGGTGGGGTTTTGTCTTCATTCACAGGCAAACAAGTGCTAACTTTAATTGTTTCTTCCAAATATTAGCCTTTTCTGTTTCTGTCAAGTCCTTTTCCACTCAATGGGCTGAGTGGTCATGAATTATAAAAAAGCAACAAGTCTTCAAACAGAAAACATGCTTTGGTGCTTCATTTTCCCATGTTATCTCATAGTATAAAAATCCTTATACAAATGTTTTTAGCCATTAAGACCTTCTGAAATGTTATTGTAGAGTTTAGAAAGCATTCAAGGATTGATGTCTGCTCCATGTCTGGAAAAGACTGGGGCAACAGTTGTTCAGCCAGTTTGGAGCCTGCAGAAAAAAAAAAGAGGGGCATCTTTTTTGCTGAATATGTGCATGTAGAGAAAGCATCAATCCTTGACATCAATTTAAGAGTTTTCCAGGAAACACTTATGGATAGATGTTTTATTTTCCTCTCGGTTGTTCTCAAGGATGCAGCACCTTGGGACTATGCAAAATCTCTTTTAATTTTGCTGTTATTTCAGGGGTTTCAGAGACCCTTCCTCCTTGTTACTGCGGGACCCAAATTGCATTTGGGTCATTGAAAGAAATTAAGCATGATCTTGAAACTGTGCATGTGGGAATTTTGTATGAAATTGAAGTGGCTATGGGGAAATAGAGAGTGAGCAGGAGGTGGGCTCAAGGCTGACATCCCCTGCTCTCTAGAAGTGGTTATTAAAAAAGGTGGTGTTGGCTAATGCATATTTGCTGCTAAATGTTCATTTAACCCCTTGCCACAGGACCAGAGGATGTCTTTGTGGTGACCACTAACAGAAGAGAATTAGCCCTTGGAGGAGGCAGGTGGTTTGGGAAAATTTGCTTCTAGCTTTTGAGCCGACTTCATGTCACTGTGGACCTTATTTCTCTGTTTAACAGTCTTTTGGATGATGAAGGTTTTATTTTTTAAATTCCCTTTCTCTGTGTCCATTTTTTGTTTTGAAAGAGCTTACTCTTTTATCAGACTAAGAAAGATGAATTTCAAAAGGCAGTCATAAAATGGAAACTGTCAAAATAAATTCTCAAAGATATCTGTGACGATAGTTTGAATATAATAACTGTTAATAATTGGTAACTGTCTCTAGGAAAAAAGAGAGAGTTCAATGTTTTCATTGCACCTTTTTCATAGACTTCTCTAAACCAGTAGGGATACATGGAAATATTGAAATTATTGTGCTGTTTCAGTGACTGAAAAGCTGTAAGGAAATTGTATTCTTACTGCATGGGATGTGATAGCAACAACAGATGAATATTAATTATTTTCAGAGTATTTTCAGTGGTGTTTCCTAGACAGACATACATACAAAATAATTTTCCAAAGGAGCATATCCATGGCTGCAGCTAATAACCTGTTGAGAGCTCTGCTGAGATCAGTGGAGCTAGGTGTTTTATATCAGCTGGGAGTCAGGCCGTATGGTATGGTCTATGCACTCTATATGTCTTATATTCACTGGGTGCAAAAAGCCAAGAGGAGCACTTCTGCTTGAAAGAGGGCTTATTGCTCTGCTTGGTAAATTCAACACAAACAAAATTCTCAAACTTTCTAAATCCTTTTAAATTGCTCAAAAGATTTTCTTGGTCAGTGGTATTGCAAGAAACATATTGCTTTGGAGGTGACCTAATTTGAATCTTTTCTGAATTGCTTTATGATTAGAGCAGTCACATGCTGAGGTAGGACCCATTAGTGGGTTTAAATCATCTGTTTACTTCTGAAAACGCGCATTGTTATGAGCTCTGCCGAGTATTCCCCCCTTTTTTTCCCTAATTTTCTTTTCTTTTTTTCTTTTTTTTTTTTTTTTTTCTTCCTCTGTTGCAGGACAGAACATCGCAGTCCTACCGGTTTGGAAGCAAAATATGGAATGTGTTTCACTGCTGACCGAAGGCAGCCAAATGAACAGTATTTATAGTAGTTCGAAAATCAGCAGTTAGCAGTTTCTTCACATTCTAACACTACCCAGCACTTTCCAGAGAGAACTCATTGTTTACAAGAAATCTGCTTTCCAAATCCGTTGCGGTGCCCTCCAGCCTTGACTATTAACTATTTGCAAAGGGGAAGCTGATCTACAGTTTGGGGAAAGATGGCAATGGATGAGTACCTGTGGATGGTCATTGTGGGTTTTATCATTGCTTTTATTTTAGCTTTTTCGGTTGGTGCGAATGATGTTGCAAATTCTTTTGGAACGGCTGTGGGCTCTGGTGTTGTTACTTTACGCCAGGCTTGCATTTTGGCTTCAGTTTTTGAAACCACTGGCTCAGTGCTACTGGGAGCAAAAGTAGGAGAAACAATTCGGAAAGGTATCATTGATGTTAACCTGTACAACAACACTGTCCCACTGCTGATGGCAGGAGAAGTGAGTGCAATGGTTGGTAAGTAACACTTTCCTATTTCAAATAACGTTTGTTCTGTATTTGTCACCCTGTTGATTGTGAGCATTGTTAATTAAGTCTTCTCATCTTCTGGACCTGCACATCTGTTTTTTTTGTGAATGCAGGGGCCTGTATTTCTTTTTAAGTCTCCTCTGTTTCTTTTAAATGCTTCTAATAATTTACACTTTTCAATGGTTTGGACATTTAACTAATAGATGAAAAGAAATGTGTAACACAATGGATCCTATATATGTATAAGATACTGAAAAAAATTATTTTGGAGATTTTTGTGATGGTAAATGGAAAAGCCTAGCATTTGTGTTTGTACAGAAGATCCTACAGTATTAGCAGTTTGCAATGAGTGTGTATGAGAAGGAATCCTTTTAAAAGAAGTTACAGAAAATCCAAACACATTTTGTGTAAACTGATTGTGTGGCTGAGTGATTGCAATTAGTCCTACACTTCACCCTTCCCCATGGCAAAACTAAGGGAGCAGTAAAGATAATCACACATTTAAAGTCTTTTTAGTTTTTCTGACCCAAACAACAGAAGGTCAGAACGTACCTTAGAGTCTGTTCCCTTTCTAGTGTTTGTAGTTAACTAAATCTCTGTTCAGAACAAACAGCATATTCTGAGGTAAGTAACATTAAGCCACGGTATTTACTCTTTGTTTATGTGCAAGAGGCTTTGTGAGCTTTTAGAGAGCTCCCTCAAGGAGCAAACCTGCTTTTCAAGGGCAGGAGGCAGCAGGGAGGAAACCCTTGATCTGTGGGAGAGGCAGCCCCGGCAAGGGTTCAGCCCTCCCACCTCAGTCTGGCAGGTTGGTGATATCCTGTGACAGGCTGGTGTGATTTACACAAGCGTTGCAGCATCCTCTGCTTGACAGGGATATTCCACTTAAAGCTTTTCTTCCTTAAACCTACTTAAACCTGACCTAAATATTATTTCCACCTATCCCTTCTAACCTCCTCACCCTTTCTATGCAAGACCTGCAGAGGAGATAGGTGAGTCTGTGAAGAGATTTACCACATATGGTTATTTTCCTGTTTCCTTTGGAAAAAGGGAAAATCGAGTGCCTTTTTTTTTATTATTTCTTTTATTTTTATGGATCAAAATGGACATTGAGGGGCAGTTTCTGGAGTTGTCAGAGGTGGCTTTGTGTTCGTGAGAGTGTGGAGGTAGTTCCCTTGGTTCTTTGGCTGCTCCTGAGCCTCCTGATGATTGGCCACCTTTCCAGGCAGAAGAGGAGTTGGTTACCAAGAAGTCACTGGGACAGCAGCCACTTCCACAGATGATCCCACCTTAAACTACCTCAAATGTTCTTGGCCCCCCCACTCCCCCATCAGTTCTGCTTTCCTGATACCTTGCAGGGTCAGCTGTGGGTGTCTGGTCTTTCCCTCAATTGTAGGGTGGCTTTTTAGCACTATTCCACTTGCATCTTTTATCCTTGTGCTTGCTGAGATGGCTCTGTCTTTTCCCATGGGTGTGAGCTGGGAGCACTGCACACCGTCTGAGATGTAAGTGACCTGTGTGCTCTTGATTCCCATTGAAGGAAGGGTCCACTTTCTTTTCTGTATCTATTTCTGGTATCCTGATCCTGGCAGGGCAAAGTTTTAAGTCTCAGATGCCCCCTGCAGAGGCAACTGGCCAGAAGCTCAAAGAAAACAACTTATTTGCATGCGTATTTACATAAGCCTGTGTGAACTTCATGACCAGTTGCATTCCCTTCCTCCAGGAGGGGCATTAAGAAGAAATTCCACATTATAAGTCTCAGAATTAATCACAAGTTACAAAATGCAGATTTCGATATTCTTTTTCCTCAAATCCATCTCCAGCTTTTCTCTGGATGTATGATATTTTTTCTGTTTTCTCTGAGCCTTCTTGGATGTTTTCTTTCCTCTTTCTGTTTTTGCTCTGCATTTTCCCCCACCCTATTCTCTCATGCCTCATGATCATGTTTTTGCAAATGGATTTAGCTTCTGAATTTCAATGAGGCTTAAATGAGTCAACAGTCTGGGAGAGACCAAAAGTCACTGTATCCTCTTTCCAGATGTTGGTGGAAGATCCTTTGATGCTTGCAGCAAACAGCAGATGTAACTTTCAGGTCAACCCTCTCTCCTAAGAGAAAAGGAAGCAGGAAGTAATGAGATTAATATTTTAAAATGTAGCATTTTGTAGTAGTTTGTATCACATTAAAATGTTGTTTATTAGGCAGATGAGAAGTTAAGGACTGTTGCTCTTAGGGGTAAATTGCAGTACTTACCCAGCATTAACTAATTGTCAGGTTATTGTCAGGACTTACCTATGTGTTGTTCTAGAGGTTCTGGTGTGAGCTGAAGTCAGCAGCTGATGTGACTGAGGAGATGCCACCAACACAGAGGACATCCCAGCCAGGATTAGCAGAGCCAAGTACTAATCTAGTCCTGCAGGTGACGTGGTGTTTGATGGGGGGCTCACGGCTGGCACGGAGCACCGGAGCCTCAGGAGAATGGATGAGGTGCCCTCAGCAGCAGGGGAGCATCAAACTCACCCTGGCCAAACACTGGTGCAGGCAACTCCTGGCCAGGGCAGTCTGCAGCCAGCCCTCTGTCCTCAGGGGATATTAACTGAGAGGAAAAGGTATGGGCCACGGTGTCAGCAGGCATGAAGGGTCTGAGTTAGGGACTCTGTGACTGGCCTAGTGAGCCTCCTGCTTCCTAAGTTAGTTTTGCAAAGGTAAAAATTGAGGACAATACATTTTATGTTAAAGAGGAGTTAAAACTTTGATGTAGGTAGTTAAAGCACTGCAAGTCCCAGAGTAAAGTTCTGCTCTGGCTTCCTTTGTATTTTCTTCTGTTCCTTAATGTGCTTCCTTAAACTTCTTTAGATTATGCATTGTCCTTTTCAGACCATCCATTGGTCCTCCACCACCTTTTTCTTTCTCTCCTGTTTGGTTTCAGTTGAGCAATCTGGTCTAGTGGAAGGTGTCCCTGCCCATTGCACAGGGTTTGGAATTAGATGATGTTTTAAGGTCCCTTCCAACACAAGCCATTCTGTGATTCTGTGAAGTTAAATAAACAAGAAATAGTTCTATAATCCCTCTATTTCCCCTGACAATAAACCTCCAGTCCTCACTAGACATTTGCAGTGCAGCTGTGGCTTGGTTGCATTTCCCCTCTTTTTTATATTAAGTATTTTTAATTGCGTGTCTATGGGTAGCTTATCTTTTTATTTGGCTTCTTTTAGATGTAACCATCAGATTTCTCCTCCTCACTTCCATTTGCTGGTCCCTTAAGTTCATGTCAAAGGTTTCAAAGTGATTTTATTTTTATTTTTATTTTAGTCCAGGGGAAAAGAAGCCAAAACATTAAAGAGCAGGTGTTCCTTGATTGATCTGGAATTTCCACTAGCAAAAGAAGTAACAGTTGTTTTGGAATAGTACGCCAGGAGAGATCAGTTTTACAAACTGGTTGACTTCCAAATGTAGCCACATATGATACCAGCAAATCACCGTTTGCAGATGGCTCTGTTTCAAGACCTTCAAACCATCTTCTCATGTTGGAATTAAGGTTAAAACTTCGGGTAATCTGCCAGTGTATGTTCAGTGACGTTGCTTTATCACCCATATCTGCTGCAGATCTTTTAAGAGAGGTGGCATGAGCCAGAAAATTCAGGATCTCTTATGGCAGTCTGATTGCTGCCATTGGTGACTCAATACATGAAGATTTGGTCTTAAGGCCATGAAGTATTAACAATGAAGAAGAGATCTTTGTAAGAATTCTCTAATGTTAGGGGAGGTCCACAGAAAGCTATATGTCACTCTCAAAAGTATTTTGGTGTCCTGAGGTTAGTGCCACTGCAAGAGGAGCAGGGATCCTGTGTCTTTGCAAAGTGGAAAGGAATTGGAGCATGGAGCTGAGTGCTTGAGAGCTTGGTGGCCAACTGTGTCTCATCTAACTCCTGAAACAGGTGCTTGGGGTACTTTTTTTTCCCTTGCACTCTTGGCCAGCAGACTTCCTGGATGTCTTGTTGGAACACCAGATGTTGCATTTACTTCATAGACCATTAACCACTGTCTCTTAGTTAAGAGAACTTATTTCCTTATGCCAGGGGTATCTTCGGCTTCTCCATGACTAACATAGGCCTTTCAGCAGCCTTGAATTTTTCCAGTGCAACAATGAGCTGCAGATGAAGGCAGTGAGAGAGTCCTTATTCTTTCCTCAGTCCATTTTTCCTATAGAGGACTGGATGGCTATGTATCACTGAGATGAAGCATAAAATCTCTCTGTCCCACTATTTGAACCTTTCTCTGGTAGTATCCAAGTTTAGGAACATGGATACTTCACTAGTGAAATGGTGAATGCCTTCTCATGCTGATCACCTGGAGGCTTCCAGGATCAGCTCTCAAGAATGAGGTTTTCTAAGCTTGATGTACACTGGGGGGCAGTTTGTGTACTTAATCAGACAGGCTGTAAATACTGAAAGCAGAAATGTCATGAATTGTAGGGAGCTGTTAGTCATAAACAGTCATAAGTAAGATGCAGCATTCAAAGCTGCTATTAAACTGTCTTAGTATCTGCTTCTAGAGACAGAACAGGAACAAAACTCTCTTTAGAAGATCTCTCTTATGCATGAGAGTGTAGGCAGCACTTGTAAAAGAATGTGGGCACATGGCAAAAAATTTTCTGTGTTACATTATTGTTGTTGTTGTTTATACCATATGGTTCATTTGTTTCTAGGTTCTGCTGTTTGGCAGCTAATTGCATCCTTCTTGAAACTCCCGATATCAGGGACCCATTGCATTGTAGGTGCTACAATTGGATTTTCTCTGGTGGCAATTGGCACGCAGGGTGTCCAGTGGATGCAGCTTGTCAAGATTGGTAAGTGCTGTCTCCTTTTATGTGTGAGGATATGTGAAAA
Source organism: Cettia cetti (assembly GCA_013401135.1). NCBI lineage: Eukaryota > Metazoa > Chordata > Aves > Passeriformes > Sylviidae > Cettia > Cettia cetti. Next base: position 62,727 of record VZUI01055328.1, on the reverse strand, counting down.
GATGTGTGCTGCCTGCAAAAAACATTCTCAGAAATCTGCTTTGTGCTGATAGCACTCCCCATTAATTTATTTTCCACCCCAGTCGTGTCATTCAGCAAATGCCCTAGTTCATTGAGGGCTGCAATGTGTCTCTAGCAGAGAAAGGGGTAAGACAGAAGTTGTACTTCCCCAGTGGTAAGCTGGGGACACATTGTCTCCCTCAAGAAACTACGTGCTTCAAGGTGACATTCCTCCTCTTCTAATTCTTTTTGTGGCAGCTCATACTACCCTGTTCTTGCTCTCAACAATGTGAATGCTATCATGTGAATGCCCACAGTCATGTTTCTCCACCCACCACCTTCAGGGCATACAACGCATTTAACTCACAGCCTCCCATAGCCAAGATCAGTGGCACATCCAGGCAGGGATGTGATGGAGTGTTTTGTTACTGTTTTGGAAGCCTTTGGAAGTCAAGGTGTAGCCTAAAGTCTCTATTAAGAGGATTTTATGCTGAAGGCATAGTAATATATTAGAACTTTACCAATGCGTGTATTTTTTTAATTCTGTCAATAGTAAAAGAGTTCACAGTGACAGCAGAATCAATCTGTTAACCATGCTGCAAACAATAAATCACTGTGGATGAGATTTCCAGAGTGCTGCCCTAATCTGGTTTTATTGAAATCCGTGGGAGCTTTGCCACCTACTTCAGTTAAATCAGTCCTAGACACTTGCAGTGCTAGCCTGCAAGAAATGGACACGCATCATACATTACAGTTGATGCTTCTGTGGCATTTTGGAACTCGAGACTTGCCCTGGGAGCAGCATGGCATCCTGCTAGATGCAGTTGCTTTCCACTTACTTGCAACATTCGTGGTGATTAGGAAATTACAGAGCTTTCTTGGTTTACTTCTGATTCAAGCTACAGGAGACTTTCCTGAGGAGTTTGATTGCTAAACTTGCAAAATTAGCAGGAAATGTTTTGTCTGTTGTTTCTAATGGTGCCTAGCATTACTTTGACTTTCATGAGTCAAAGTAGACATTGGTGGACATTGAGTTGCACCAGTTGTGAGTAAACATACAGAACATTCATTCCAGTTGTACAAGAACTGCTTTAAATTTATTGCTCATTAACAATGTGCTTAACTATTATGCAAGAATACTGTTTATTTCAAGTTTCACTCTTTCTTCAACACAGTTGCCTCTTGGTTTATTTCCCCACTGTTATCTGGCTTGATGTCTGGAATCCTCTTTGTGCTGATCAGATTCTTCATCTTAAACAAGGTAAAGAAATCTCACTATTATAATGAGTGCTTAGTATGAAGCTTGTGTTTGAGCCTCCCTTTGAGTGCTGGCATTTCCAGAGTTGAAAGTTTGTTACTTCTTTTTGGACAGGACATCAGTCATTTTTTAATAGCCATTTGAGTTGTACTTGCTCTTAGCAATTCTGAAAGCTCACAGTAAGTAATTTGACAAATATTTGAGGCTTAGAAGGTGCTATGTGATAATTAATATTGTATATTCTGTTTGGTCAGAGAATGGTACATTGAAGCTGCCTCTGTGTTAGCACAAGCTTGCTGGCATTGACTTAGCCTTACAATAGCTGTTCTGACTGTAATTTACACAGAACAGTCCTCCCTTGGAGATACTCTAATTGGTATTTTAAAGTTGTGAAATTTAAAGCCTTGGTTTTCCAGCACATCAGACATTAGAAGATGGTCATCTGCCTATTTGTAGATTCTCAAGAAACCTGAATCAATGGGTTTTATTGACCTAGGTGACATCAGTCCATGTGTCTCGAGTGCAAAAGATGACTTGCCTGCCACCCAGCATGAACTGGAAACCTGAACACTTTTATCTGCCTTTTCCATTTCTTTCACACCATTCAACTTTCTAAAATGGGGAAGGGCAGTGCATGACAGTGACCTAAAATAAGGGACACTATATTAGCAGTTATACAGAGAACTTAAATAGATGAGGGATTAATTCTTTTGCTATAAATAGCACCACCTGTAACCTCAGCTTCATCGTTCTTTATTTCTGCTCTAAATAAATGTCAGTGATAAAAACAGATGATAGATTTGATCAGATTCAGCTTTGAATAAAAAATAAGTCAAGTTGCATAAAATATAAGGAAAGGTTCCACTACTGTATTTAAAGCCTAGCAACCTAAGAATTTAGCCATCAAAATCATGTGAACTCTGGTATTAAAGCCACATATTTAAGCATTCAAGAGGCAGAAGAAGTTCAAATTAAGGAAATTGCCTCCCAACTTCTGTCTGTGCCATTCACAAAACAGTAAGGTCTGTAGAGCTTCTGACATAAGCAGGTAGTGGTTTGTGTGCATACATGAAAAAGGAGCAGCTTTCTTGTGAGTCTGTGGCCTGTTATAGGGCTCCATGCCCTGGTTGGGGGTGTCTGTGAATAGCAGCTGGCCCTGCAAGTACAGCCCATCTGCATTACGCTTGGGAACAGGGGCACAGCACAGGGCAGCCACAGCCTTTTCTCAGCCCCCCTTTATACCTCATGGCAGCAAGGAACAAAACCACATTAGCCAGCCCTCAGCTTTGCCAGGCTCTTTGCAAACACATGGAGCCCCTCAAAAGGCCAGAGCAGTCCCTCACAAAGGCTTTGTCCGTGGCTCACACGGTGCATTTCCGCTGCGCCGTCAGCTGAGTCTTTCCTTGTGAGTGCCGAGAGCATGAGAGCTCAATGGGCAGCAGACACAGTGCTGTGCTAAACATTGCCTGCTCACTTTGTGTGTGTTCCGTGTTTAATACAGCCAGACACTTGGGATTTCAGAGATTTCTGTTAGCTGGCAAGAAGTGGGAGCCTAGGGACATGGTTTTGAGATGGATGCATTGCACTGGTCCGAAACATCAAAGCCCTCTCCTGCTTGGCACCTTTCAGTCATGCTAAGTGAAAGGGACTCCTCATCTTGGACACTAAATAAGTAAGAACATACTTGCAGAGAGAAACCTGCCCCCAGGTCACTCTGCAGCTGACTGGAAAGTATAACTCAAGTCCCTGGTTCTCATTGACAGTGTCAAGCTCCCCCAGAGTGCTGGTACTTGCCAGAACCAGCACTGTGGATTTGGGTGTAACCAAGCAGGTCGCCATACTTTCCTCGACATCCAAAAGCTCCACCTGCCTGGAACTGCCTTGTGAGCACGTTTCCAGCATGAGGTTCATGCTGACATCAATCTGGTGTGAAATCCAACTAACATTTCCTTTTTTTCTTGGTTTCTATGCAGGAAGACCCCGTGCCCAATGGTCTCCGCGCACTCCCGGTGTTTTATGCTGCTACCATAGCCATTAACGTGTTTTCCATCATGTACACGGGGGCACCAGGTGGGTGAGCCGGGGAGGCATGGGAGGGAGGCTTCCCACACTGTGTAAGGATGCTCTGTCAGCATCACCCAGACACCACAGGGTCATCTTCTGCATTAGGAGTCAATGAGGGCAAGAGTAAATCATTCACCTCCCCCCATCCCCATTTGTGCATGTGTTTTTGTGAGACCCTCCTGATCCCTCTGGTTAGTGGGGAAGAGCACAGTTACAAAAAAAAATCCCTCCTTAGAGGAAGGGAAGTTACTGAGATGCAGCTTTGGCTTCATAAATCTGAGCACATGTTGAGCTCTCAAAGGTATTATTCTCTCAAAGGTTTGTGCATCGAGGAGAGAAGGTTCAAAGCAGGGTGGGAGAGCAGGTGCTGTCTGCACTCAATGTAAGGCTGTCATTCCATTGATAGCAGAGTCACTGTTCTGGCTCATCTGGCTCCAAGACTGTTATTTAAATTTACTTCTTTATTTCCCTTTAATGGTAAGAGTCCCCAAACCTGTTTCTTCATTGAATGCATCTTCTTTCTTTGGTATTGTATTTTGATTGCAACTCAACAGAAGGAAATGAAGGGCTTTATTTATATTTTGTATTTTTGTATATTTTATGTGCACTTAAATGTTTCTGTTTATTCATATGTGTATTTATATATGATTTTTTTAATATTGGTTTCATTATCATATTCTTGTATATTTATCTTTTATGTTTATGTATTTGCATTTATATTTTTATAATTTACTGAAGTGGTGTACATTTAAACACACACTTCTAGCAAAAGGGTTCAGAAGAAAGATGTTCAGTAATCTCAACTACTTTGTTGAAGACTCTGGTCATTAAATGTTATCTTTAGGTTAGATTATTGTCCAAGAGCTATGAATGGGGAGGCAGTTGAAGATAGAATCCTGAACATGGCCCTGAATTAAGAAAGCAGGCTTAGAAAGTGACCTTTTTCTGAATGGAAATATTTCTCTAAAATCCAACACTCTAGATGTACTGAATAAATGCAGTTGGTAGACCCTACTCCATTGCATAGCATTACTGGAATTAAGAAAAAACTTGAGACATTCCCAGTCTGAAGGTAACATTGCGATTCCTTTAAGTCTAATTGGCTACGTATCCAAGATGTTTAACAGTAAATCAATTGTATAACTCACATTTACTCATTTGTTGTACTGCAGAAATAGGTCAGGCACTCTGCAGTGACTCATTAAGAAAAATAAATAAAATAATATTAATGTTCCCTCTGTTTCAGCTTAGCAGTCTCTAAAGTGTGTGAATAAAAAGGTGGGACTCCATTTTTGATACTGGGGAAATACATATTTACTCTCCAAGGCCTCTGTTCTGGCAACATTTACTCACAAGGATGAATTAATCACATGGATTTCAAGATAGGCAATGCATATATGGGTTTGAAAGATCAGAGTCCAACCTCTTCATTGAGAGTCAGACTGTTTTGTTGAACAAGTGCAAGGATCTCTGTTGAAGGAAAAATTACAGAAACACGAGTTGTTGATGTTGCTGTGCATTGCAGGATGAAGCCTCAGCTTCGGAGTGCTGCATTAAGCTCGTATTGTAAGCAAGTAAGGGCTTAGAGCAAGCTAAGCATCAGGCTTTATGGACCAGAGCAAAGGTCAGCTAAACTCTTAACCCTAATGGGCAACATGGTTTAATGTGCATTCATGTATAAAAGCACTGCAAACTTGGCTTAGCAGCCCTGATGTGGGGGTCTTTACCCTCATCTCTTTTGGAGTTAACATCACCATGGAGCAACAGGAAACTGGAAGACTAAACCTGCAAATGTTTCCATGTCAACTATACCTTTAAATACTGCAGTAATTGGTAATATGTTAAAAGTCATCAGCTCCTTCATCTTGGTTTTGAATGCATTGTGAACACTGGCTTTTCTGGAACAGACTGCTCTTCGACTGCCTTGGATAATTAAGTCACAGTTATTTATGGCTTGCTTCAGCTTTATTTCTTTGTCTTTACAGTACTGGGACTGATACTGCCAATGTGGGCCATTGCTCTAATATCAGTTGGCGTGTCCTTAGTATTTGCTGTCTTAGTCTGGATTTTTGTGTGTCCCTGGATGAAGAGGAAAATAGAAAGTAAGTAGCTATTTGATGAAATGTGATATAAAATCATGGAATATTATATTTCAGAGGTGTAAGTGCCCTTGAGGGGTCACCTAGTCCAGTCCCCACCCACAAGCAGGATATGCCTAAACTATTCCTCGTATTTGTGTATTTGCTCTTTAACAGCTGCCTTGGTAGAAACTCAAAAGCTTGTTAGGCATGCCGTTGCAGTGCTCAGTTCTGGAGTCTAGCAGAAACAGGAAAATAAAACCTGGAATATAATCTGGTTTCTGTTTTATTAAGAAAAAGTTACAGAGAAAAAACCTGTCAGAGTGATCATCTTTAAGTGGCTGTTTTAACTTTACAGTAAGTTGGGCTGATCAAAGCTTTTAGTTGCTTTGCTACTCTCAACAAATGCAGAGAAAAGTTTCAGGTTTCATTAAGAGATGAACAGCCCAGTACTTTACTTCAGTTACCTACTTTGGTGAATTTTATCAGAAGACACAAATATGTTGTAGAATTTTCACGCATGAACATAGTAAAGTGTTAGAAATAAATAGTGTGTGTATGAAATGAAGCTTGGTTATTGTAGCCAATGCTGTTGGCTGTATAAACCATGCTGTTGATCAAACAGTGGTAACTCAAGTAACAAGGGGTATAGGTCGGGTTTAAAATTACAGTATTATTCTTTCCTTAGGCCGGTTAAAGAAAGATGCTGCACTGTCAAGGATATCAGATGAAAGTCTTGATAAAATTCAGGATGAAGAAACACCAGTCTTTAAAGAGCTTCCTGGTGCCAAAGCATCTGATGAGAGCACGATTCCCCTTACTGGCTCAGTAACAGAAGCTGCTGGGGCATCAGATAATATTGCAAATGGAAACCATCCACGTGTACCATATGGTAAGGAACTAAGGCAACTTAGAGGGTTTGTTCTCTTCCTATTTCAATGAGGTTTCTTAACTGCAACTAGGTCTCAGCTGTAAATAGTAAACTAGTGTTTGGAATTTCCAGCTCTAATCTCTTTTCAGTGCTTGTTTGGAAAGATGCTCTTTTACAAGTGACATTTTCTGGAGAGGACGTAAAGTCAATTACATTTTGTTTGGCTGTATTTCAGTTTTAGAAACAGCTGAAAAAAAATTACTTGCCTTTTTGCCTTGCTTTACTTTGTATTCTTAATGGTGTTTCCATCCTATCAAGCAGTGGAAAAATACAGAGTACATAGATTGCTGATGTATGAAGGTTAAATTCAGCATAAAGATGACCAGCCTACTACAATGGGAGATGAAAAGATTCGGACGTTAGTTGACATATGTATGACCCTTTGGAGCGTGTCCACTAGAAAAATCTCACACATTGTTTTCTGAACATATTTGTAAGAGGTAGACTTGTGTGCATAAAGATCTTTCGGTTTTGCCACGTGGTGGGAACATCACCCTCCACTTAGCGGTCTGCTGACTTTGATATCACTTTGCTAACATCTACAAAGACCTGTAATTTGGTTAATAAATGCCTAATATATTCAACTGATTCTTACAAAATCAAATAAGCCATGAAATGGAGCCCTTAGAGTGTGTGCTTCCAGTTTAAAAATAGCTAAACCCAATTCTGAATATTGCACAGTGAAAATCCAGGAAGTCAGGAAATTAAAAAGACAGTTTCTTCAGAAATATTACCTGTGATACATTTTGATATGTGTCCTACAGTGTATGCTAACATTAAATGTATACAGTGGGAATAATCATCATCATGTTCATGGAACGAGTATATAGAAAATGTTGCTATAGCTAAGGAAATACTTCTGCAGAACATGATTTTTTTTCTTCTTTTTTTAAATTATTTTTAAAGGCTATGTAAATGTCTCCTAAACAAATGAGTGTGAATAAAACGTCTCTTAAACAGTATGAAATGGCAGTAAACTGCATTTCAGAAATCCAAATTATCCCTATTCAATCTGGACAAAACCGCAGAAAAAAGAAATGCTCAAAACCTCAGCTTGCTTTACAAGAAAGGAATTTTATGGAAATTTATATTTTCAAAGAACCTGAGGATTTAACCATCAAATATCACATTTGAATAGCTGATCCCAAGTGACTTGCTGCAGGTCATACAGCGTGTCTGGGGACACTCAGCAGTGGAACAAAGCTCCTTTTGCACAGAAGATGAGAGACTTAATTTTGCAGTGAATTGAATCTTGCCTTATTCTCTGTATGTAGTGCAAACTGATCTTCTTTGTCCTGTATTCTGTGATGCTGTCCACATAATTGTCTTGTGTTGGAGGAAGGGGGCTTTTGTACTGCATTTTGTGTAAACAAAACCTCTAAATCTCTGCCTTTTTAGGAAGGGCATTTTCGGTGACGCACACCTCGGTGAAATCACCTGTTTCCAATGGCACCTTCAGCTTCGATGGCCACGTGAGGAGCGATGGCCACGTTTATCACACTGTGCACAAGGACTCAGGCTTATACAAAGACTTGCTCCACAAAATACACCTGGACAGGGCCAACGATGAGAGGCCCACTGCAGAAAACAACTACAAACTCTTAAGGCGCAACAACAGCTACACTTGTTACACTGCTGCTATTTGTGGCATGCCCGTGCATTCCTCCTCCTTTAAGGCAGCGGATACATCTACTCCAGAAGACAGTGAGAAGTTGGTGGGAGACACTGTTTCCTACTCCAAGAAGCGAGTCCGCTATGACAGCTACTCCAGTTATTGCAATGCGGTAGCTGAGGCAGAGATTGAGGCAGAGGAAGGTGGGGTGGAAATGAAGTTGGCCTCTGAACTCGCAGATCCTAACCGGCCCCCTGTTGATCCCGTGGAAGAGGATAAGGAAGAGAAAGACACCTCTCAGGTCCACCTACTTTTCCACTTCCTCCAGATCTTAACAGCCTGCTTTGGATCCTTTGCCCATGGAGGCAATGATGTCAGGTAAGAGGATGAGATCTCACAAACCAGCAATTTTACAGTTCAAGTACATGGAGCAAGGTTTGCCAGTGTCGCTGGTTGGAAAGCACATTCATTTCTGCAGGTAGATGATCATCAGGGCTGTGTATCATCAGTGTCCTTGGTGCTTTCCAGGAGTTGTACTGCTTAGTCTATGGTTTCTTTTCTTCTCAAGGGTAAATTTTTCTTTTATTCGCTGCTAAATTACTGTGAAGTAATTAGTTTAATTTACGTTTATTTTTGGCAATCTTGGATGTATTGAGACTCCACCCAACGTGCCAGCCACTGTAAAAGCAAACAGAACAGTCCCAGCCCTGCAGAATTTGCAGCCTATTTTAACTGCAAAATCAGAAACTTTCAACAGACGAGGGGTTTCAGACTGGTTTTGCCACTAGATGAATTTCATCTCTTGTCACACAGCACCTCACCATCTCAGTGGCATGTGGGTGAAAAGCAGTTTGAGTGGGTTTGCTGTGCTGCTGAGAACACTGTGTATTTTTCCTTTAGGATTTGGCTGGGCTGCCTCTTCCCTAGACCTGGTGCAATCCATTTGGTATTTAATAGACTCTTTTTCCAGTATCATGATAAGGTCCCTTGAGAAATTCTCTCAAGAGGCTGGTTGAAGCAGCTGTCCTTGTTTGGGTTGTGGCTGGGGCTGTTCTGAGTCCCCTTCCTGCTGGACCCTTGCCGTGGTAGCCATGCCCTGATGGTGTCGGTTTCAGTGTTTTCAGCAGGACTTTACAGCATTTATCATTTTCATTGTCCTCCTTAGCCTTCTGGGCAAACTCTGACCCACTCTACAAGGAGAAGACTTATTGCTCCTTGCTCTTGTCAGCCTCCTAATTTAACTCGTAACTCATCATGAAATCACTTGCAAACATGTTTCTTTGCTCCCCATCCATCCAGCATCCTGGGAATTCAGAACAGGGCTTTCTGAAGAGCCTTTTGTACTTCCTTGGTATCCACAGGGATCTGGCTCTGGGAAGAAATCCAGAGTCCCCCTATCCTCTGGATCAGAGGGCAGTGGTGTAGCTTTCTTTCCTCCTAGATGGTCTATGTTGTTAAAGACCTTTGCTCTGAGCATACTGGCCAAGAGCAAAGACCCATGGGGGTCAATATCCAAACTCTGCAAGTGGGCAGCAGTGAGTGCTGAAGGGAACATAGGGATAAGGAAAAAGACTGCTGGTATTTCTTGTAATGTGCCCTGGGAAATGCCACTGCAGAAAGTTCACAGCCTACCTCAGCAGGTGCTGCAGCTCCTTTTTTCCCTGCAAGTGATGCTTATACATACTCCTCAAGGATTCACATGTTTTTGCAAGCATTATTTACATGTTATGTAGGAGGAAAGGGTAGTCAATTTTGGTAGAAGTGATCTGTAAGAATGCAGTTAGTTCAGAATCAGATTTGGTGTTGACAGGAGCTGGTCGGGATTAAATACAAAGTTCAGACTGTGCTGTATGAGTTGTTGCATTTTACGGCCTAATTCCCTTAGAATTTTGCATTTGGACTAGCTTGTTACTGTGGCCATATCCTTTCCTGAAAATTCATTTGGTTTTAGTGTTTTTCAGATCCCTGCTTCTGTTGGTGATCCTATCAAATTTGCTAGGAAATGTGTTTTTATTAAATGCTGCTTATTCCAAAACCTCTTCTTAAGCTGAATTCATATAATTACAAAACTAAAGAACAAGTCTGCTTCACTTTGTCAAAGCTGGTGGAAAAGCAGGGAGATTGTCATGTGTCTAGGACTGGATAGGAACCCGTCCTTGCAGTTGTCCTGAGTTCCAGCTAAACAATAAAATTAAGGACCCCTTCATACTCCTAGAAGATTTAGTAGATAAAATTCTCTGGGAATGCAGATATCTATCCTGTGGATCATATAGCAGAGATGTTTTGCCAGTCTTCTTCTAGCGAAGCAAAAGATGTCTTGGCTCCACCACATGTTGCATGAACATCTTTTGATCTGCTCAAAAGGCAGTGCATTGTTTAAAAAATGATGCAGTAGAACCTAGTGAGTAGCACAGCTTTCTGTCACATTTATGTAAGAAAGTAAGTCCTGGCAGTCCATCTTCCACTGATGACTGCTATCTTTTCATCTCCCTCCTTTGTACACTTTCCTTCTGCTCATTTTAGGTGCTGCTGTCAAGCTGTTTCTCTAATGTTTTTCCTCAGCCTTGAATCCTGTTGTTGAAATCCTGCTTTCCCTTGCATTTGGTTTTAAGCCCCTCACTCATATATTTAGGGTAGCACCTCCATTGTCTACACCTTCTTCTTTGGACTTGACTGCAACATTTTCTTTCCATATATTGGAACTTACTCTTATGCCATGTTTTCTATTTATTTTCCATATTTTATTTTATTTATTTATTTATTTATTTATTTATTTATTTGTTGGTATTCCTTGAAGGGACATGAGCAGATAAGTGGAGCAATGAGAGAAAAATAAAAAGCTAATATGAAAATGAAAAACTGCAGGTGATTGCAAGGTGAATGATTGACCTGTTTTAGAGCATGTTTAAGCATGGGGCATACAGTACAGACTGAACCGAGATACAGCTCAGAAAAATTTCATGGGTCAGAAGTGCTCCATTTAGTTTGACAGCACTTTAGTGGACAGAAGATCACATGGAGATCTCTCTTGTTTCTTTGTCCAGGATTTAGCCACAGACCTGGAAGAGTTAATTCAATATTTTTCCCTGACTGCAGAACTAATTCTTAGCTAACACATGGGGTAGTTAGACCCCAGTTTCTTTTGAGATGATGCTTTTTAGCATCATAACATCAGCCATCTTTGCTGTAGGAGCTGGTGTTTGTAGCCATCAGGGCTCGCGTTCAGGCTGACATCAGCAGGGATGTTGGCTGGTGCAGCTGAGTGTTAAATGAAACAGGGAGTGATGGTAGCTCCTTATTTGGGTGACTGTTTTGTTCGGACCATCCTCTCCTGCCCCTGCCACCAAGCTTATGTGCACTGTGTCAAGGGTGCTGGAGCCCTTCCAGGGCTGGGACCAGCTGAGCCAGGCCAAGAGCCTTGTGACACCACCATGCACATGGACTGAATGAAATCTAAAGAATTTAAAATCCCAACTAAATGTGTTGGGACAGAACCGCTGAAAAAAATGTTGTTGAACTTAATTAGCGGCGCCAAGTGAGCAGATCCCACTGGCTCAGCACCCGAGCACAAAGGGAGCGCGTCAGGTCATTGCAAGGGCAATGGGAGAATAAAAAGGGCAGGCTGGAAAAAAGACCTGGGCCAGGAGCGTGACACAAGGAGAACTGCCAGCTTCTAAATGCTTGTTCAGAGCCAGATTTCCAGAGAGGCCGGGAAGCTGGGCTTTGTTGGCCTGCAGGGATTATATGCACCTATGGCTGAGTTGGACTGATCTTATTTTTCTGTAGACATAGGCTGATTCTGCAGGAATTGTAATCTGGAGCTTCAGTGTTGCAGCCACAGCAGCCTACCTGTGTAATAACAAATAGCAGAACAGTTGCTGAAGCTGTAGGGTTTATGCCATGCTTTAAAGCCTGGAAGTGTCTGAATTAACTAGTTCTCAAAAACAAAGGCAGTTGGACAAGCTGTTTTGGACATGGCTAGAAAGGACTGCTAACCCCAAAAAGCTAATATGAAAATTAAAAACTGCAGGTGAATGCAAGGTAAATGATTGACCTGTTTTAGAGCATATTTAAGCATGAGGTATACAGTACAGGCTGAACTGTGATGCAGCTTAGAGAAAATCCATGGATCAGAAGTGCCCCATTTAGTTTGGACAGCACTTTAGTGGACAGAAGATCACATGGAGATCTCTCTTGTTTCTTTGTCCAGGATTTAGCCACAGACCTGGAAGAGTTAATTCAATATTTTTCCCTGACTGCAGAACTAATTCTTAGCTAACACATGGGGTAGTTAGACCCCAGTTTCTTTTGAGATGATGCTTTTTAGCATCATAACAACATCGGCCATCTTTGCTGTAGGAGCTGGTGTTTGTAGCCGTCAGGGCTCATGTTCAGGCTGACATCGGCAGGGATGTTGGCTGGTGCAGCTGAGTGTTAAAAGGAACAGGGAATCATGTTTTCTCTGGTGCCCAGCACAGCAGTGGCTGTGGCTGCTCTCCTACTGGGCTGGGAATGAGAAAGCTGTGAACAGTGTGTTTGCCCCACAGTCCTACCCTAGCAAATGGGAAGATGCTTTTGTTGACTCAAGCAGTCTCTGGAGCTTGTTATTCCTTGAATTCTTGCAGTCAAAGCAGGATGACCCACAGAGAGATGCTGTAGGTCAGTGCAAGTTTTGCTGATTAAAATATGCTGTTTATGCTGTGAGGAATGCCGGAGCCTTGTATTCCTACACACCTGTCCATGCATGTATTTGGTAATTTCTCATACGGATTCCTTCTCCTATAAATGGGCAGCCTCTTCTGTCCCTTACTACCCTCCTCTTCCTCAGGCCATGACTGCTGCTGTCACAGGAGAAACGCTGGGGGTGTCAGAATGAGCTGTGTGCCTTGGCTTGTGTGAGCAGGCAGCTACCTGTGCCCATGGATTCAGGCCATGGAGGAAGGGTGATTTAGTGCCATGAGGGTGGCAGGAGGTGTGATGCTCCAGCTGAGCAGGGTGACCACGGACCGTGCCACCACCTGTGTCTGTGCATGCCAAGGGACAGGCAGTGCTGAGGTTTGGCTGGTACATGCTGTAGGGAGGAGAAACCTGCCTGTGGTCATTTCACAGGATCTCAGTTTTCCTGAGTTCCTGCTGCATGAATTGTTTGAATATGTCTGCTCTAATTAAATTTCCTGTGGAGGACTTCAGGACTTCCCTTGGTATTCATGCTTAGAGATTAGGAAAAAGAGGTCATTGGAGTTAGAGTCTGCAGTTAATGCCATACAGATTTATGGCACAAGTTTGATAAACAATGCCTGTCATTATCCAAACAATATAGGCTACATTACTGACAACAGGATTTAAAACCATTTCAGAACTATAGTAAAAATATTTGATATTTTTTATAAATTTTTACACATTCTTTCAGTGGTTTTAGGGAAGATGACTGCAACTAGATAGCGAATGCATTTTTAAGCAAAACAGTTTGAGAAACTAGGAAATGTGTGCTTGCCCAATACACATGGAGAAGAGCTTCCTCTTCTCACCTTCATACAGATTTCACTGGAGTTTTAGGTCAGAGTGCACAAACAGCAGTAGGATTCACCTTTTTCCCCCTCTCCCTAAAGTAAATGCAATGGGATTAAAGGAGGGAAGGGCCAGAACATTGGGGCCATACAAGGGCCAGTATCTCACTGCACACGGAGAGCTTAGTGGGATTCAGCCTCTTGGCTAAATAAGGAGTCTAAAGGAGCTATAGTAAGGCTGGATTACAAAACAGGTATTTCTTATTTCCTCCCTGAAGAGGAGGGACCTGCAGTCAAGATCACTTAGAATATTTAGGAAGCTAATCTGTCTGTTATATTTAGTGAGGGAAGGCTGATTTCTGATTTCTTCCCTTTTTAATCATAGTCCATCCTGTGAATCCAGCCTGTGCACCAAGTAGATGTGAATCTTCATTTCTGTCCTAAATTGTGCAGGTATATGACTTTTTTGTTGTGCCATGCAGGCAAGTTAGAGAAGAGCAGCAAGAAATGAGGTCTCCAGCGGGCATGGGAATCCCTCTCCATCTCTCTGTGAGCAGGGCCCATGGCTGGACTTGCCAGGGGAAAAGCTGATACTGGTGGGCATAGGGGAAGATGGACCCAACCCTCCAGCATCCAGGGAGGTGGGGTTTCAGGACCAGTATTCACAGGACACAGAGATGAGCTGCAGGAATAAAAGCATGTCCACTCTGACTCATTAACACACCCAAAGCTTGTATTTCACAGGGCACAGCTCTGATACACTTTTATTGTGCTGTGGTAGATGCACTATTTCAAGGCAGTCCAGTTATTTGATAAAACTTTCCTGATAATCTGATATCCCTGGAGATTAGGGCATGTGTTTTTTCTGTTGCTACATACAGGCGTATCTTGCACTCTTGCTCAGCTGGGTGATGTCTCAAGGCATAACTACAGCCTATTCAGAAATATCATCCCACTGATTTTCCCAGTGGAAGGTTTGTTTGTGAAATCCTGGTTTGGGAAATAGTCAAACGGCTGGACATTTTGTAATTATATTTGTAATGTTGGACACCTAATACAGATTGCTCAGATGGCTGTTTTGCTCGTCATTCAGCTTTAAGTGGTGATAATGTACCTTTCAAGGTTCTTTCACTCAGCTAGAAAAAGTGTCTAAAAAGCAATCTCCCTTTTCAGGCAGCAGAGAATCTAAGCATGATCATCAAGGAGTCTATACATTATTCACAAAACATATTCAGAGTGTAATTTTTCAAATACAGTTAGATTTTCTTTTTCAGCAACTCACTACTCCCCTGAAACTACAGCAAGGAAATAACAATGTTGCTACTTCATAACACCATGGGGTTTGGCCACAGAGAATTCAGCTGATGGCTGAATTACTGGGAAAAAGCCCCTTATTTTTTGCTAAAAATAAAAGTGTTAGTTCTTATTCCTCCAGAGAAGGTCTTGGACTTGTGACCCAAAGGTACCTAAAAATTTCTGCCTCTGTGTGTGTGTGTGCATGGGAAACTGTCACTTCTAAGCCTGTCTCGTGATAGCTGAATGTGGGGTGGTTATTTTTGTTGGTAATACTATCTGTCTCACAGGGGAGAGGAGAAGCCAGCTCTATTTATAGTTCAGATTCACTGTCAAATGCTATCTTTCACAGCAGTTTTATAAATGCTGTGTGACAGATTCTAAACTGGCACAAGCGAGCAGAAAAAGAGAAGTTGTGCCAATTCACGTTAGTCGAGGGTGCCGGCAGAATCATCACGAGGGTCAGGCAGCACTTCAGAAACACGGAGCAGCCCTTCAGTGAGCCACCAGGGAACACGTCTGCCAGTGCAAGTACTGCAGTGGGGGGCAGTAAATCCTGCACTGCTCCTCCAGGGAAGTGCCCCAGCTGCAAAGCCCTGTGCCCTGCAAGTAATCGGGCTGGCAGATTGGTGGGGAAAAGGCAGAGGTGGGGGAAAGTACTGGATGTTGAATACGTCCAAAAGAATACACTTTGCAGCAGGCAGACTCAGGAAATGGCCTTCTTATGCCATAATGCTTTATAAACTCATCCTAAAATTAACTCATATCAGTCCCCACCTTTGTGCTCAGTGGCAAAGTGTGTATTGGGTGTACAAAATTAAAGTAATACCATGACGGGAGCAGCTTATTTTCTGTTTTAACCCCAATAGATAGATAATGCAGCAAACCCTCTAAAGCACTTCAGCTTCATAGGATCCTGAGGAGAGTTTTACATATAGAGCGATGTGAATGGGGGTTCAGAGCCCCTGTGTGACCATCTCAGGCTTTTTTCTTCTCTAAACTACCATGGATAAGATGTGGAGCTCCAGCACAAAGGAGAGTTAGTTAAGGTAAGTAGAAACCTGTGTGGGAGAGTAACAGAAAATAACTTATTGAAAATAGACTTGTGAAATGAGTCTTAGCATGAAGATTTGAGGTCTGCTTTCCTGCTAGTCATGTCTTGAATCAAATGAGCTAGAAGCAGTGGGAAATACTGTGAAAGCCACATCTCAGTCTGGCCAGCATCCTTGTGGTTCATCTGGTTAATCACTCAGCTGTAGGAGACATCTGTTAAGCAAACTCTCTTACCTAACAATGACTTTTTTGTTGCTGGGGTTTTTTTATGTGTTGTCTCTCTTACTCTCTCTTACTGTGCTGTTGGGAGTGGTTGTCTTCTACCTCTGTGCAGAATCAAGATCATAGTCTTTGCAATGCCTGAGTCAGATGCATTTGCTGTGAGCTTTTGGCAATTTCATGGTGGGACAGGCCTAGCAGCTTCTTCTAGAGCTGTTTTCCATCAGCATAGGGAGCACTGATACCACAAGCCCTTTGGACTGCACTTCCTGAATAAATCTAGAAGCTGAAGGAGCCCCTTTAGAGAGCTGTGATGGTGCTAGATTCAAGCCACTGGTGTTGCTGTTCATAGCCACTTGCAAATACTCAGGCTGGGAGATGCCACTACCCCTAAGAGCTGAACACTGAAGTCACATTGAACATGATTTACTGGGAGAGGAGAAATGTCCCTCTGGTATAGATAACCAGTGAGCTAGATACTCACAAAGGAGAATGAGGTTAGTTACATTTTTGCCTTTCCAAGCCTGTATGGATCCAGTGCTCTTTGGCTTTCTTACAGTGAAGGTACCAGAAATGCTGCCTCTGTGGGCATTGTGTTATCTCTTCTGATCTCTTGGACAGAATCAGCCAATCAGATTCTTGAGACTGAGCATAAGTCGGGAGAGTTTTGCCTTATCTTCCCTTGCCACAAATAAGAACCTTTTCCTCAAGGATTAAGCTTAGTTGATTCATAGAGGTGTAGCATTTGCAAATAATTAAAACTGGATTTTTATATGGAACATCATAGTTTGCTGCTGCAGTTCTTGAAGCCTTTTCTGCCTTTTCATTTATGTTGGGACTGACAAATATGTATGCATAATCTCTTTAGAACAGTCAGGAATCAGTGCCTGAGCTCACTCCAAATGTACCTGTTATTTTCAGCAGGGAAGTTTTTTCCATGTCATACACCACTGTAAAAAAAAGATGATCAGTTTTGCCTTTATTCATCTGATCAATGTATTATTTGCCTTGATCCATCCTTCAGCATCCATCAGTTTATTTGTGTATCTTTCTATTCTGTGTCCAAGAAGGCATTTAAATATGCAAGTAATTTAATCCACACCAGAAAACACTGCAAAAGCAGTTTCAGGTTGATTTCAAAATATTAGAAATGCTTCAATCAAGAATCCTTTCTTCCATGGAAGTAAAATAATTCTTGCATTTAGGCCCTGAGGATTTTTCACATACTGTCCTTCCAAAACTCAACAAATTGAATGCTTACTTGGGCACAGTATCAGACCAGAATTTTAAAGTGTTTTAGCTAGTGGAAATCTCTCTGTATTTAAAGAGTCTTTAGTTCTTCATTGTACTACCCACTGTCTTTAAACCCTCTGGATTTTATTATTTGTGTTAGCTCACTAATTTATTTTCAGGATCTTTCTCAAAATCCGTAAGAATTAATTCTTTTTTATATCAAAGAGCATTTTTAACTATTTTCCTTTCCCTCGCAGCTTGAATGTTGCTCTGTGTGTTTATGAGGGAAGAGCTTTTCCTTATTACTTTGCTTCAGGATCGCTTCTTAGGGTTCAGAGCTCAGTTTCTCAAGGGCCAGATGAAAGCAGAAGGGTCTCATGTTGCTGAGATGTGCCGAGCTTTGCACTGCTGGCGACCCTCGTCCCTTGGTAATCACCACTCAGCCCCTGGCAACTCAGATCTGGTAAAGATGGGATTCAAGGAAATTATTAACTGGCATATACAGTGGCCTGGTTTGCACAACATTTGACATTAAACCCGGCCCTTACTCCATCTGTGTGCTTTGGAGTGGAACCAGGAACTAAATTTAGCAGGTCCTGGCTCCAGGGCGAGCATGGCTGTCAGTCCTGCCTGCAGTGCTCACTGTGACCTGCTTTCCTATTGGTTTACAAATAGGGGGGCTTCCCTGATGGTTTTCAGATTTTTGGAATGATATTTGTCAGATTTGTTCTGCTCTTCACATGATTATTTAGACATAAATATAGCACTGCTTCACTAATTATGCTTTTTGGGTGGTGAATAAATGCTGCTTGGCAAGGCAAGCAGCTACTTGGTTTAGTAGAAGAGCTGAAAACAAAAGAGATGTTGAAATTCTTATCTGCTTTTTAGTTTTTCAGCCTCCAAAGTAACTGGATATTGGCTTTCAAGTTTTTCTTCTAGCTAGAACTTTCTGTTTAGAAACATGATACTTTTTTAGAATAAACAGAGTCAGAAGTCTGACTCCAGACATCAATATCAGATGACCTGCGTTAAGAGTGGGGACTTCAGCGTTGCTGACTTCCAATGTTTTTCCAGATAGCAGCTGCAGGGTAGCAACAAGGGTTTAGGCCACCTCTGTGTCACCAAAGGGTCCTCTCTGATCCAGTCCAACTTACTCTACAGCACTTTTGAAGATAACTAAGTCACCTTCCCAGCTGCACTCAGATCATGTCCCGAACGTTACAGGCTGTCAAACTAGATTATGTTTCTGTATTCTTGTCTGCAATGGTAATTTTGTTCATTGTTTTCCCCTCTAAAGAGCTAATTTGATACTTGAATTTTAAAGATGCACAGGTCTTGAATTGATATATTTTGAGATAGTTTTAGTGCGGTACCAAAAATACTGAATTTTGTCACAGAACACACATAATGAGGTACTACCGACTCTGACACTTCAGGAAATGATTTGTAAAAGAGAAATTTGTTTCAGGATTTGCTCTAGTTATCAGTGAAGAATGACAACCGAAAAGTAACATGGTAAGAGTTGCCTGCTGCACTCTTTCCAAGTGAGAAAGGGTGTTGCCTGTAGGGTCAAGTCAGAGTAGTGCTGCAGCCACAATGAAAAAAAGTCATGCAGAAAATAAGAGACTTCTTTCATCTGCATTTTTATAACTTGGGTGACAATGTTTCTGTTCCTCCAGCAATGCCATCGGTCCCCTCGTCGCGCTCTGGCTCATCTATGAGCAAGGTGCCGTAATGCAGGAAGCATCGACTCCCATCTGGCTGCTGTTCTATGGAGGTGTTGGGATCTGTGTGGGTCTCTGGGTCTGGGGAAGAAGAGTTATCCAGACTATGGGTAAAGACCTCACTCCGATCACACCATCAAGGTAGGTCCACAGGTGTCATTGTGGTTGTGTGAACTTTGTGTGTGAGCCAATCTGAGAAATTGCTGCTTCAGTATTTTGTTTGTAATGCAGTTTTCTGGACTTGCTGTGCTTTGATTTTAATGATAACCTGGCTTTGACTTCTCTGTCTTTCTAAAAAAAATGAAAGAAATAAGTGAAAAAGGAGAAAAAGAAAGCATGGGATAAAGAAAGAAAAAGAAACAGAGAAAGGAAAAAAAGATAATCCTGTAATACTGAATGTATTTAAGGTATAGAGGTCTGCATGAACAGCAGAGTCTTCTGCTGATGACCTAATTAGCATGGTAGAAGGTGCATTTGAAAATGGCAAGATTACGGTGGCTTTCCCAGTGTGCTTCAGACTATTAAACCCATATGTATTTATTACAGTAATTTTCATCTTTAATGCATACTCGATCTCTGCTGGTGCTTAACCGAATTACTAATTAGGCACAACTCACCGCAGCGTAGAGTAGTGAAGGTCTCTGACGCAGTGAGCCGTGCAGACGGGGTACTGCAGATGACTAGCCTGTGCCACTCCCATTATTCAGCCCTTTCTTGTTCTCTTAACTTATTCACATGACAAAAATCAGTTGGAGATAAAACAGTCGAAAGAAGAAACGGGTAAGACTTTGGCACGCTGCATGGTATCAGTCCGAGCTGATGCAAAGAGTGATTGTGAAGTGTTTTCTTATGCTTCCCGCAGTGGATTCACTATTGAGTTGGCTTCGGCGTTCACAGTTGTGGTAGCTTCCAATGTTGGACTTCCTGTCAGTACTACACACTGCAAGGTATGCCTTTGCCCAGCGACTGCAGTCAAGGCAGTCTGGACTATTCATCTTAAAATTGTGCTGCTCGAGCCAGGGATAATGGCATGGTGAGGGGAAAACAGCCGCTCACAGAGGATGGTTAGGTAGCGGTGCATCAGCACGTCTCGGTCATGCCAGCAACGTGGGAAAGTAATCAGGCTTCCAAAAAATGCGTCAGAGTTGCCACAGTAAAGTCACTGGAATTGGCCACAGCTAAAACTCCATAGCTGCTGGTGAAGAAAAATAGTGCTTACAAAAGCATGGCCTCAATTTTGAAGCAAGTGATTGAAAAGAAGAGCCTGGTTTCCTCTGACAGTGCCATTTGATCCTGGTCGGGTAACATTTCTCCCTTGTTCAGAGGCTGCGCACCATTCATCATTTATACTTGACTTTCTTGATAAGTGCATGGCATGGGATTTCCTGCATATAACTCTTTTACTACAGGTTTTCCATCTGTCTTTTTTTTTTTTTTTTATTTCTTCACAGTGGATTTTGCATTGAAGTAATGTGTGCGCTAACGGTACTTGTAGCCTCAAATGTGGGTATTCCAATAAGCTCCACCCATTGCAAGGTATTGGAGTTTGCAGTGATACTATCAGTAAATCACATCACTAGGACAAATCATAACAAAATCTGGGAGATACCGACCGTTGCAGATTGCCTTCACTGTGCCGTGCCCTGCAGACCGTGACCGCAAAATAATGGGGCTCACTTTTAAAGGCAGTACAGCCAAGCAAAGTCAGCATTATAACTAATGGCACAAAAGTCTGGACTGTCTTTCACCCCTACATGGTTTTATTGGACTAACATAGACATATTAAAATAACGTAGATTTGTAGTCTGTGTGAACCCAGTTATCTGTATTTTAAAACCACCTGTGTGAAAAACACTGCTACATCATTAAGCTAATATTTTAATGTCTCTCTTCTTTTAAACCAACTTGTCCTCACTTTTGTGCATTGTAATACAGAATCTGGCCCTTGTATTTAGTCCTTTGAACAAGGTACTTTGCTTTCTTGTTTTGGTTTTTTTGGTTTTTTTTTAAGACCACTTTGTAGTACTGATACAGGCTGGGTAATGAGCACAATTTAATTGTGTCATGAAGACATTTATATAGCTTGTAAACTTGAGGAAACATGTGGACATTTACAGTACTGGAAGAACTTAGTGGGAATTTGGAATTTTGTTCCTTGGGAAATTCTCAGGTCAGATATCCCATCTTTTTTTCTTTGTTTCTCCATGGACTCTCAAGCTCCTGGATGTGCAGAGCTGTTTGTTTCTTTCACCTTCTGGCTGGATGTAGGGAAGTCTCTCCAAAATCAGAGACCCCAGAATGGCAGTCCCTCTGTGTCATTGCATGCCACCAAGACCAAGCCCTAAAAAAAGACAGTCCTTGTAGGATTCACTACTGCACCCTGAAGAGCTAGGAGCCACTGGCTGGGGCTGGGGCAGGCGGGTTTCTGGGGATAACTGCTCCATGGCATGGCAGGCAGGCTGGCAGGAAGCCTGGCAGCCTTGCCTGTGACATTGACCTGCTTTCCAGTAAAAGAGTCAATGAAATCCACACATCCTGCAAAATGCCCAAAGTTGGTTCAATTGGCCTTTTTCTAGTGAAAACCATTTCTTCAGAAAGCCTTCCTCTATTGCAAAATCATTTATTTCTTCTACCCTGGTG
This sequence comes from Cettia cetti, assembly GCA_013401135.1. Classification (NCBI taxonomy): domain Eukaryota; kingdom Metazoa; phylum Chordata; class Aves; order Passeriformes; family Sylviidae; genus Cettia; species Cettia cetti. The sequence continues at coordinate 41,116 of VZUI01055328.1, read as the reverse complement.
CTCTTTGAGAAGCAGCCAAGGCTGAGCTGCTCTGAAAGGCTGTTCAGATTTCCTGGCATTGAAAGAACTCTGGTTCCTCTAAATCAAGCAGGGAGGGGAAAAATAATAACAATGTTATCCACTTCTAAAAATGCTAGCCTGAAACCACCTCCCTTTAAGCTGACTGATGTATCAAATGCATGATGAAGAATTTGCCAGGGAGAATAATACAGCTTTGATTATCCCAGTTGTGTGCCTGAAACACTTCTAGCCAACTGTTGTAAAAGAGAAAACATACTTTGGTCCAAACAAATAGACTGAATTTAAAAAGAAAATGTCTTGGAAGCCATAAGCTAATGAGTGAGGTATTCATTCACTCAATGCAGCTAAAAGCTTGGTCTTTTCTAACGGCAGAGCAAAATAGTTCTTTTTAAAAAATACTTCCATAAAAGCAGCTAATGTGGTTAGCCTGTGTCTGCTCCTTGTAGCTTGCTGTATCTCATTAGATGGATCATTCTTAATGGGAAGATCCACTTTGCAGTAGGATTATACTGTTCCAGGGATGTCATGTTATTATAACTGACTCTGTATTTCAGCAAAATGAGATCCTGAGTTGAAAGATCCTAAGTGAGCAACACAAGATAAAGCAAACACTTGTAACAGATGTATTCTTGTACTCCTTGTTTTCTTCGAGGGCCCAGGGAAGGAATAAAAGAGTTGTTAAATATCATTTGCTCCATGTGAAAATACCTCGCTGAAAGTGCTGTCAGCCACTGAGTCAAAAATGCCTTCTTAAAAATCAGCAGAAAAATTATTTTGCCTTAGAAATCCAAAAGAAAACTGGTTTGAGGTGAGCCTAATCTTGAGCCTCCAGCATCAGGGATTGGGAATTATTCTTTTCCTCAATATTTGCTTCACTGCAAAGGAAGCATTGAAGTAGCATTTGCTTGAGTGGGAGCCCTATTGAAGGAGTGTCAGTCAACTGAATGTGCAGCATCTGGATAAACTGATGGCAAAATAAGAAGCAGCATGAAACAGCTGAGGTGGAGGGAAACCTTTTTGAAGACAAACAATAGACTAATGAAAAGCAGATACCAAGCATGAAGGAAAGCTCTGAGCAGCAGTTTTCAGATCTTATAGCAGATGTGGTGGCAACCTGGAGGTTGGTAGCAGGAATAAAAGCATTTAGCTTCTAGGGAAGGTTCATCAAGACCTCTCAGATCAGGATCTGCCTTTGGTCCCAAATCAGAGCCTTTGGTCTACATGAGGTAGTCACTGCCTGACGTGCCTGTCCCACATCTATGGCCAAGCAGCTCTTTCACTCTCAGTGCCTGCTGAGAGCCTGAACTGCACCTTGTCTTTGCCACAGGTCCAAGGGGAGAGGAAAGACCCTTGAAAGCCTCCAAGTCAAGACAGCTTGGAGGAAAGACCTAATCTTTTGAGCCTCCAAAGGAATTTGTGGGTCAGAATGCAGTAGCCACATTGCTCTGGCTGCACCAGTTCAACTTCCCCTGGGATTTAGCACTTGAAAGCCAGTGTGGTGTGAATGCATACCTTCCCTTTCTGCTGCCCAGGTGGGCAAATGATCATACTGAATCTTAGAGTGCTTGTTATTTGTTCTCAGATTAGAGATTTAGAAATAAACATTTCTTAGCTGTAAGAGTGTGTTCACATACAATTAAAATAAGAGTGCAGCAGTTAAGTGCTTTTCCTCTGCAAAAGTGACTTTGCTGAGATCATTCTGTCAGCTCCATTTTGCCAATATGATTTTGCGGTTTTGAAAAATATTCTGTGTTGCTATGATTGAATTATCATGTTCTGTGTGTTCCTATTATACTCCATTGCACAGGAACAAGCGAGCCAAAAGCATTTCTGTAATGCTGTAAGCAGAGCATACTGAAGGCAAACTGCACTGGTTTCAAACCAATCTCAAAGTAGACATCATATGAAATTCTACAGAAGGTGTAGTGTTTCTACACCCAAGGATTAGCTACTCTCCTAACCTCTAGTCCATCAAAAATCACTATTAATAAACTAAACTTTAATAATGTTTAAACAGATTGCCAATGCCATCATTGCTGATACCATTTAAATTTCAGGAAGGACTTGAAGATTAGCTTACATAGACTGCAGGCTTGCTCAATAAGTAACACTTCTTGTTGCAAGCATGACAGGCGGATGCTAAGGACACACAAAATGTAAAGCTGAGCTAACAGCTGAGCTGCTGAAAACCCAAATGCTTTTCCTCAGGTTAATGCTCTGATATAGTCACAAGTGTGGGGTTCCTCTTCGCCCAGATACACCTCTACCTCCTAAATACTCTTACGCCTCCTATTACGGAACAGCATATGGTGCATTCCTGGAGGATTCAGATGAAATATTATCTAACAGATTTTCTTATTGGGTCAAACTTTTGACAGAGGCCTTATTGGTCATAGAATATCAAATTTAGTTTTCCCTTTTTCTGTACACTAGAGTTACAGGGTCTTCCACAAGTAACTCTTCTCCAAAAAGAAACATTAAGCAGTAGTTAGAAGCTAAACAGGTGTTAGCAAAATATGCAGATTGGATATCCCCATGCTAGCTTTCCCTGATTCCCTGTACTGCTGGCATGTATCATTTTCCTGGCTCTGTACAAGGGGAGCAGCCCATCTTTTGATCTATAGGCAGGGACTGATACTCCCATTAAGAAAATAAGCAGGGAGGCAGGGATGGCACTTCAGGGAGCACATGCCCAGCTGTGTCTTAGGAGTTTCCTTACCTTCAAAACAGGATATTTCTTCCACAATTCTTGCTGCTTTACCGTGCACTTTGAATAGACTTTCACTGTTTTTGCTAACAGCATGGAAAGCACTTCCAGGGCAGAAAGAAAATGTAGCCTTTCTGAAGTTTTTGTATCATTTTTCATTGAAAATGTTTTTCTCAGTCATGTTTTTTTTCTTAAAAACTGATATGCTGGGTTTATACCTTAAGCTTATGAACTGAAAATACCTTTGAAGGAAGAAAAGGTTGCAGCTTTGCCCATAACACAGTGTGTTTTGTCTACAAAACCACTGACCTACCCAGCTGCCCTGGTAGCAGTGTCTTTGAAGGATATCTTGGTGTTTTATCCATTACCCACCATCCCCTTAGTGTCTGAACAGTTTGTGTGCCCCATAGTATTAGTCTGGTGTCTTTGCAGGACAGGATTTTAGCTCTGGATGCTTTGCTTGGCTAGCTGGTCCAGAAGGGCTGGTTTCCCTCACAGGGCTCAGATTGATGGGTTTGGTGTGCTGGGTCTAAGCCTGCGCTGTTTGTCTGCCCCCTGCCAAGCCACCTTCACTGCCACAGGGTGGGCTCAGCTGCTTTTACCCTTCCACTGCCATCCTGTTTGTAGCCTGCAGTATTGGAATATGGACATGGTGTTTTGAGTCTGTGGGGCTGTGAGCTGCACAGAGAGGCTCCGCAGCTGCTGGGGGAACAGGCAGGGCATCCCAAGGCAACAAGAGGACAGGCAAGTGGGACAGGAACCACACTAGCTATCCTGGCCTGCCCCATGCGATGGCCTCCAGCAGAGCCTTAAAAATAACTTTCTTGGTGTTTTCCTGATTTAAAACTGCAATCAGGCCAGAGTCAGTGGACACTTGCTCTCTCCTCTGTGGACTGAGTCAGGTGGAGGGCTGCCTCAAGGAGTTAGCAGGGCAGAGAAAAACTCACCAAGTTATTCTGTTGCCTTTGGCTGACCCCAAGACCCATGAAAAAGAGGAGAACATTGAAAAACAAAGGTTTAAGTACCCTGGAAGTGCCACCCTCCTGCCACCACACCAGAACAGTACCACTGTCATCCTCAGGTGCTTCTTTATCTCAGAGCATTGCTTGGTATCAGCTGGCTGGCATTGGTGTGGCCGTGGGCATGTTACAGGTGCTCAGACCTGCTCCTCACAGCCTGTCTCCCTCTCTCTTCCCCACGCTCCCAAGGTTGGCTCCGTGGTGGCCGTGGGCTGGATCCGCTCCAAGAAAGCCGTCGACTGGCGCCTTTTCCGCAACATCTTCCTGGCGTGGTTTGTGACTGTGCCGGTGGCCGGCTTGTTCAGCGCCGGGGTGATGGCGCTGCTGATGTACGGGATCCTGCCTTACATCTGAGGAGCTTCCTCTGCCGGGAAATGGGGAAATGGCCAAGCTACTACCGATGGGAGAAGCGTTCCCGTGAAAGAAGCAGTCAGAGAGGAGCCATCTTCCATACCTAACTTCTTATCTACTGTACATAACAATGTGTCATATTGGTGACATGGTGATGTGGTGCCATTTCTTATATATTAAAGAAATATATATGCATATAGTAGGTAACAATACCTAAGTTATATCATCAGTGGGGTGAAAATAATTGCCTAGAACTTAATATTTAGTAAAATTTGTACATAGTGTATCATTTTGGTGGCTATTTTTTAATCTTTTGAAGAAGAGTATGGATTAGGAAATGTTTCTTGTCCATTTGATATAAGAAGAAGCGAGGTACAGGACTGCATAATACATGAATTTTTTAAAGCTATTACGATACTGGAACAAAATAAAATGTGCAGAAGTGCTTTTCATAAAATAACTTTGTTCATATCATACTGATTTTCGTGTATCATAGCGTGATGGTTATGGCTGTGTAAATACTTATGAACAGTAACTTTTAAATGGTGCATTTCCCTTATATATTTTGGATAAGAAAGTTTAGGAAGTACCAAAGAAGCAGGGGAATAGCTTGCTGATATTATGTTGTTGTCTCCACGTGTGTTGTGTTTCCCCGCCTCCTAATCAACGTTGTTTTCACCAAGCTCCAGCCAGTGAGGCTGGGATAGTACTGTTCATGTCTTAATGTAACTTCAAAAAAAAAAAGCGCACACTAAAAAGTAGTTCTCGTGACTTAGTAGTCAGCCCACGGCTCTCCACATTAGCTGATAGTAAACTGACTTCATTTTGTGGGTTGATACTTGAGTATCTCACTGCTCACCTTCTACCTTTCTCCTTCAAGTCTCAGCTCCCAGTTGCCCTGCTCTCAATTCCTGCGGGAGGACAGGCTGTCAGCCTCCCCTCCTTCTCTCCATCCAGACACAAGCACACGCTCTCAGGTACCCGAGCGGGGCCGCGGAGTGCACGGCGCCCCCGCGGACAGAAGCGAAGGGCAGCAGCGGGCGGGAAAGGGCTCAGCCCTGGGTTTGTGCTTGGGGGTAATGGGCACCCACGGGAGTGCTGATCCATGCAGGGGAGGGTGTGAGCAGGTGCTACCTCCCCACTGGCAAGTCCCATCCCAGCCACAGCCAGCCAGCCTCCTGCTGTGCTGCCTATGGCAAGGAGGGGACAGGAGTCTGGCCCTATGTGGATGCAGGTTGAATGGTAGCCACCATTTGGGATGAGATTTTTTTCATGGCAACTCAGGGGACAATGGCCAGCTACATCCCCTGCATGCCTTGGAAAGCACATTTGAGTGAAGGTTACTGATTTGTGGGTGGGAAGCAAAGGGCAAGGGGTGCCCAGAGGAGGTTGGGAATCTGTTACTGTTTAAATGCTGCTAAAATTTTGATAAAATGTTCTTGGTACTCCATTGTGACTTTTCCATTGGTCATTCATACCAAATTTATAATAAAAAGATAAACAGCCCCTCTAACTGCCTCTTGCGTTTTTGGAGTGTTACTCAGCTGTAATGGGAAGGCTCCCCAGGCAGTTAAAGCCTACTCCTTGGCATCTGCTGCCTTTTGTCCTTTGTCTGCTGTGGTCAGTGGGATCAAACCATGCTCTGTGTGGCACTGACAAAACCTCCCTTTTCTTCCTGCTGTCCTGGCAGCCCCAGTGCCCAGCCCTGGCTCTGCCCGGGCTTGGCTCACAGGCGTCTCTCCGTCGAGGTTTGGGAGCTCGTGGGCTGCTTCAGACACATTCCCTGGGCACTCGCTGCCTCCAACTGCCTCCCTCACCCTGGCTCTCCTTTCTGGGGCTCTGGAAGCATCCCTGTTGCCGTGGCACCCTGGTGCTCAGTTTCCAACCTCTCTGAAACCTTAGAGCTGTGGTATAAATAGTGCTGGCAAATGGGTGGGACTGGTGGGCAGCAGCTGAGTGACCAGAGCAGCCAATAAATGCACAGAGACAATTTGGGACCTGTGGAAAAGGGTGAAGAACTCACCTTATCTTAGCACTTGCATAAACAAATGCCTGCCTGTGGCCTAGCAGCTTCCCACCTTGTTTTATCTACAGAGACAAACCAGACCTCTCTCACTCCAGTGGCAGGGACGCAGCTGCAGCCCTGCTAGACACAGGCCGTGTGCGGGGTCTGTGCAGCTCTGGGGGTATGTGATAATCCCCCAGCACACACAGCTGGCTGGCTGTCAACATACACATATATAAATAAAACTGCTGTGAGGGAAATGGCTGGCAAGGAAGCATCTCCAAAGTATTCCTGCCCCAACTACAATAACCTTCAATGTGGAGGGAGATGGAAAACCCAAAGCGACTTTCTTTACACCACAGAGGAGTCCTTTGCTACCCCAGAGAAGCAGAATCTGCAGGGGAAGCACAACTGGTGAAACATGGTGCAAATATGGGCACAGTTAAAATTCCATTTGCTCAGGCAGCAGTCAAGATAGGTCTATTTTCAGCTCAAGAAATGGTGAGGGTTTGCATTTTTCCAGCAGCACTGGAGCTCCATGGGGCTGGAGAGCTGAGCTTGTTTAGCCAAGACCTATTTAACGAGCAGATGCTGATAGACCTCGACAGAGACGCTTGGGTCTTTGTGCCCTGCAGGGCTGCTCTGTCCCCTGGCAGAGCTGTTCCCACCATGGTTCACAGCCAGCAGGGCTGCAGCCCTCCCAGGCAGGACACAGGACAGCATGGTTGCCACCAGGCAGACCTTGCTGTGTGCTGGGCAGAAGTGTGCACAGGCTGCTGGGGCTGCAGGAAAAGTCAACACGAGGAACAGATCACGAAGTAAGAGAGACAGAAGCCTGATGGAAATATTTGTTTCAAGTAGAAGCTGTTTTAGCTGAGGGAATGCAGCCTGAATTTCAGAAACCAAAGTGTCTACTGTGCTTCATAGATCAGTGGTAAATCTTTGACTTAAGCCAGCCTAAGGAGAATCAGCTGGCAGTGTGAAGGTGCTAATAGACTAATTACCCTCATCAACCTCTCCTCCTGCCTCCACCTCTCCCCCCACTACCAGATTTCACGGTTTGCCCTGGGAGTTGCTTTGCCTTTGTGTGTCTGATGTTTGCTGGGATGATGCTGGGACATGTTATTGCCACTAGCTCTGCTTGTGCTGCTTGGCAGAGTGCCCTGTGGTGGTGAAGTTGCTGTGGCACGGTAACCTGTGCATTCTGCTCTGTCCTCCCCAGCAGAGCAGCCCTGTTCTGCCAGGTCCCTGCTGCTGGTCCCCCACCTCCAAGGTGAGTGCCCTATGTGCTCGTGACTGCTCCCACTGGCTGAACACCCCTTGGAGCAGGAGCTGTGCCCATGCCACAGGTGCTGAGATTTTTTCTGCAGGTGGTCACTAAATGCTTCTTGTGGGGATGCATGTGGTGAGAGAGGCCAGGAAATGCAGTGGGGAAATGCGTGGGGTAGGACAATGCAAAGGCACTGGGCCCTTCGTTTGTGGTAGAGAGACCTGGATTGCTTTGTGAGAGATCCTATTCCAGATTTGGGGACTTGGATGCCCCTGGACTGCAAGATGATGCTGATGGACAGATCCGTAATTTTGGAGGGTAGAGCAGAAGACTGTTTGAATTAGTGTTTTGTGCTGTTACTTCTCTAGAGAAGTTAGATGATGGGAAAAGTGTTGGGTTTTTGGTTGTTTTTCTAATTTTAAGGACCTTTGGTTTTGTGTTCCTCCTTTCGTGGAGGTTGCTTTAGTGATACTAATGATATGGTTTGATGGAGCATTGACTCCCTCTACTGGTTGCCAAAAAGAAGTCTGAACCAGTGTAAGATTTTTATTGCCAATGTGAAGCTTTGTGAGTCCCCTTTTTCTAAGCAGTAAAGCAGAACAGAAAGGAATTATATGTAACAAAAAAGTGAACTGTGCTCTTTCCAGGTGAAATTATACAAATAACTAAACACTCAGCACACTCAGTTTAATTTCCATACTCAGCACACTCAGTTTAATTTCCAGCGTCTTAGGTTCTGGGAGAAAAAGGTATTACTGTTGCACTGAATTAAATTACATTTTCATAGTGATTGACACAAGAAGACTTTTCTTCTACTTGTCTTGCAAAAGTAACCAGTATGTCACTTGAGTTTTTAAAACTAGGCTGGTGAACTTCTGCAATTATGCTATTTTAGCACTGTAATGATGAGCAAAGACTTTTTCCAGGAGTAGCATTGGTCTGAAAGATTTTATAAGCATATTACACTACTTGTCCAAGTAATTGCAGTTTTCAAAGGGCATTATTTCTCCTAAGTGAAATAGTATTTTTAACTTGTAAAAATATGCTGTGCTGTTACCAGCTTTAAGGTGCAGAGGTTTTTTTGTGTGAATGCAAATAACAAAAGCTTGTTTCCTTCCTTAACTGCAACCAGCTTCAGAGAAAAGTTGGTACCTGGAAACCAAGCACAATGTCTGAGTTTCAGGGCTCCTTGCATCTGTCCCAGCTGACACTAAACATCCAACTTCAGGAAGATGACTTCTCATCTGATAAACCCTAAATTCAAGGATGTGACATGTGCTACTGCTGGGCAGTGCTTCTGCAGAGCAAGTATTTGCTGTAGATCATTATTAATTGCTGTGCTTCAGGAAGAGAAAAAGGAGTGTCAGGTGTCCAGCTGGCGGCCAGTCCTCTTCATTGCCCAGTAGCAGTCAGTCCCTGGATGGATATTCCTACATGATGGCACCATGCATGCCACAGTTCCTTTGCTGTGAGCAGCTCATGCAGCTTACAGAATTCAAGTTGTTGCTAAAGAACTTGTTTCTAGTCTCTCATTGTAAGCACAGCTGGGGTTCTCTGTCTCTGAAAGCTGACTTCATTCACTAACTGGGGATACTCCACCAGTCCATACCGCTCCCCTGGCACAAAGGGAGAAGATGCTTGTACCTGCAGATGAAGCAGATGAAGTTGCCAGTGTCAGGGAAAGGCAAGGAGGGTGTACTACACTGGTTTTATGTGAAACAGGAAGATGATTCTAAGTGAAAAGCACTAAAGCATTTTTGGATGATACTAAAACTGCTTTCCTGCTGTGACAAGTTTTTTTGTTGTTGTTGGGTTTTAGGTTTGTTTTTTTGTGTGTGTGTGTGTGTTGGTTTTTTTTTTTTTTTTTTCTGGAGAGGAAAAAAATATAGGAAGATTAATCTGAAAATGTTACCTTGCTATCTTGATGTACTTCGTAATGGGTGATCTTTTCTTGATCTTGCAAGACAATGTTGAGAATCCTCTTAATTCCTATTAAGGCAGGCAGGCCCACCTGGAACTGCCCAAGGCTTCTGGTCTGAATAACTTTCTGTATGCCTGATTTTTCCACTTATTCTTGCTTCTCATGGAATCCTGGTGATCTCTGTAATGGAAATCGCATGTGACATGTCTTTCACACTCATGGGCTTATCAAGGTAAAACTGACAATTTCTCTCTTCTCAGTCTCTCACTTTGCATGACAATCTGCACTAAGTCTTGGCTGCTTTCTGACAGATGACTGCTTCTGTTTCCCATGAGAACAGAGATGCTTTGTTACACTGATAAAATGCTTGTCAGTGCTGGGGTCAAGTGCTGCTCAAAATACACCAAAACCAGCGAGGAACTGGCACAAGAAATTATGAAAGGGAAAAAGGGAACTTGAGGCTAGACCCAAGGACCATGAAGAGCTTGGTCACTTTATGGGGAGAATGTCACAAATTCAATGCTGTGGACAAGCTTTGCATGATAGACAAAGGTGAATGCACCTGGGTTTTTAAGGTCACAGACATACTGCTTTTGCTGCTTTCCAAAGCTTTCGGTTTTTTGGGTTTTTTTCTAAGCACTTAGAAAAATTTGGATACAGAAATCTGTGTTCCAAATCTTTGAGACAACAGTTCAAGAACTACATTACGTAAAGGTCAGCTAAAAATCTTTTTATATATTTGGGTTAAGGTTTTTAAGCACTTCAGAAAGAGGTTGAAAGATTTTATCAACTTGCAGGCTGTTCTCTTCCATTAAACACAGTCCTTCCTATTCCTTTCCCAAATAATGTTCAAGGTAGTTTCCCTTCCTTTATGAAGGCTGGAGTAAATGCTTTTAAATATCGTTTGAAGAAAATCTCCTGGATTCACATTATTTGTCATATGTATTATGGCAAAGACGTCTTACTTGTTTGCTTCAGCCTTTCATTTTGGGTAGTTTACACGAAATGAGTGTAAAGATATTCCCTTTGTTACTAAAAATGAGTCCAGATGCCCTTTGTTCAGTGCAGGAATGTACTGAGACAGTTCTAATTTGGAAGAACCAGTAACAAATATGATAAGTTTGCAGATGGTGTTGATAAAAAGCAGAAGTACCAGGACAAACAGAAAGGATAGAAATAAATGAGGTGGGAAGGGCATACTAACAATACCAGGGTAGCCTTCAGAGATCAAGAGGTTGTGGCTGAGACAAACAAATAATGGCAGAAGCACAAGCTGCTCATATAAAACCAGAAGAGAAACATTTCTACAGAGATGTTAATGGCCTTCCTCAAAATTCACCAGTTTAAAGGGGCCTCTCTTAGTGTAGGTTCAACTGGCAATCTATTGGTGTTATTCTCATGCCAACATTAGCTCTAGGGCAGAGGTGGCCACTGACTTTTCAAATGGGGGCATAGAGACGGTGGTCACAGAGCAAAGTGAGTCCTTCTCCTGCCCTCATTATCTTCCAAGCCACCAGGTGCCTGCTCTTGTTCTGCTCAGCCAGTTCCAGAAGCAGTACTCAAGGACTAAATTTCCACTTAATTTAATTGAGAAAATGGCTGTAGGGCTTTTCTGCTATCATTGTTTAGCAGCTATTTTTCCTGAAGCTGCAGTTATCACAGCCAATACCATTCAGTGGGTAATGGAGGAAGCCAGGACAGGAAATGCTTCAAAGCCTCTCTGCTGCTACCCCCAACACTTATTTGAGAGGCTCCCACTCAGAGATGTTGAAGTTCAGACACAGCTTGTTTACATCTTCCATTAAGATTCTGCATATAAAGAGCTAATAAATATTTTAATACGTTTTTCATGAAGTCATAAAATCCAACAGACCAGCAACTTGTTCTTCCTGTGGTCTGTAACCATCTGCTGCATTTGCTGATGTATTGATAACCACCCAGAGGTACTTGGCAAATGTGATAACTTAAGATGACCTTTAAGGGCCATTCCAACCCAAAATATTTTATGATAACACTTCACACTCTTATATAGCCCACTGGAGTTTGTTTCTTTGGTATGTAGTTGGGTCATGATTCTATTACTTGGAGGACAGAAATTAATTTCCATTTACAGTTTATTAACAAATGCGATTGACAAATCTGTTACAAACCTTCTGATAGAGAATATAGAGGGCAAGAAAAATTTGTCATCCTTGGGAAGTAAGTCTCAGTAAGGCAATGGCAAGCTTCTTACCAAATTAACAACAACAACAAATTATCCAGGTACTATATGGGATAAAAATTGCAAAATACAGGACTTTTTTGTATAATTATTTTGTGTGCCTTGCTTATTTTTTCTCAGTATTCCAGTGTTGGATCCTTTAATCAATTTAACAGGTATGTTCACGATGCAGGAGAATCTAAGGGGAACAACTTTGGGCAGGATGTGCTGGTTGATTTGTGCTGTCTTCAGCTTGTGGTGTGCTAATGCAAGTGTGCCACCAGGTGGTACAGAAAGAAAGAACTTGACAAAGAACTGATCCTCCAGTTCAAGGCTATTAAATAGAGGAGACCAAGTGCCACCTTTTTATCCATCAAAAATGAGTAAGGATTATTGATGCGGCACCGTAACACTATATGGGAAAGAGCTCTGTGGCTGGGCTTGCTGGGGCTGTTGCTACAGGGGCAAATGAGTTTAGCAGGCTTTGAGGTGCTTAGGCTTATATAAAAGTTCAGCCTTTTTAGAGTTTGCCGAAGGCTCTAATTACCATGGAGAGAGGTGAGTGTCCCACCTGACAGAACCAAGCAGCCCCCTAATGAGACTTCTGAGGAGCAGCAGGACCTGTTCCTGCAGATGATGCTGATTTCAGTGCAGCTCAATTCAACCCAGAAGGGAAACTGCAGCTGCCACTGCGATCTGCTGGTAGTGCACTGTTGGTGGAAACCTAAACACACCCATGGGGACACCAGGAGTTCCTCCATCCTCCCCCTTGCATTGCTTCCAGCCATGCCAGAGCAGGTGAATTTGGCTCAGAAATGTCGGATTGGGGTCAGGGATATAAAAGGATACAGCCAGGCTGTGCAAGTTGGTCTGGAGTTTGCTGCTAATGGACTTGTGTCAAATAAGGGCCATCAAAGCTGAAGGCAGTGTTGGAAGAAGAAATCCCAGTGGCAGAGCAGCTGCAAGATGCACACTGCCTGTCTCTCTTCACTGCCTTAAAAATGATGAAGTTGGCTTAGATGAGGTTTTAACTGAATCTACCTTTTCCTTTCATCTGCCCTTCAGGCAACTAGTAAGGCTTTTCTAAACTGGCTTGGTTTAGGGCTCAGAAACACCAAGTTGTGCTTTTTGAGGGCGCTTGAAAAAGAAAAAAAGTCCTGTGTTTTGCAAATTTGAAACCAGGCGCATCTGGGGCAGTTTAAGGTTTTGAAAACTGATATCAAGTACCATGTTTTACTTCTTGAAAAATTGTCATGAAGTCCTGCATTGTTGGGGCTTGGAAACCAGTTTTAGGGTTAGCAAATTGAAGGCCAAGTTTTGTGCTGTTGAGCTTGGAAACAGACACTGAGTCATGTGTTTCTTGGGGATGTGGAACTAGACTTATTTGGCCAACTTAGAGGCCAAAAAACTGAGGCTAAATCCTGTGGTTTGAGGAAGTAGAAATGGGGATTAACTGGTGCAGCTTTGGGGCTTGAAAGGAGTCTCATTTGGCCAAATCTGGGGTTTGGAACACAGGAGACCAAGTCCTGTGTTGCTATGCTCAGAAACATGGACAGAGCCCAGTGCTGGGATATAGCTGGTTAGAGCCTGGAGCTGGTAATGCCAAGCTTGTGGGTTTGGTCCCTGTATGGGCCACTCACTTAAGAGCTGGACTCCGTGATCTTCGCAGGTCCCTTCCAACTCAGAATATTCTGCAATTCTGCTTTGGGGTCTGGAACTGGGACTGTGCTGCTGTTCCCAGGCTGGCAGCAGAGTCCTAACCCTGAGGGTTGGGCTCAGCCCTGAGGCTCCCCAGCTGATCCTGGGGAGGGTTTGGGGGCAAAAGGCATTTCCCAAGTCTCCAACAGCCCAGTGCCAGCGCTGTTCCGATGGCCAGAGGAGTGGGGGGCTCAGGGCAGGCCTGAGCAGATCTGAATCCTGGCAGCTGCCGTCCTCCCCAAGTCTTTTGTCATCATCATCCTCATCATCGTCCCCCCACCCTGGACCACGTAGTGCTGTGTCGGGGAGAAGAAACCATGAGGGAGGAGGGAGCTTGTTGGTAGGAGGGGTAACCAGCCAAAATATCCCAATGGCCCCAAAATATCCCAGAAGGTTATAAAGTTGTCAACAAGAGCAGCTGGGTGAGGAGATCAGCTGGACAATTTCCTGGAATGTGGTGCTTCAGGGACTCCCTTACACTGCTCTGATTCCCTGCTGGTGTTCATGTGATGGTAGTGGTGAATTTTTGGGTATCATCCTTCCCTGCAGCACCAGGGTACCACACAGACAGGTCACTGGGCAATAGAGCCCCGCCAGAAAGTGTATTTCATTTTAAAAAGTCTGCCCTTATGGAACTTGGGCTGAGACAAATATCTTGTTCTTTATGTCTAGGACTTTTATGAACATTTTAAAATGAGGTAATGATTTTTCAATGGAACAGGAATTACTCATGTTTACACCTTTTCCACTTAGTAAATAGCAAACACTAAGAAATAATATTCCCTTAGAAATGGCTCGGCAACCTGTCTCATTTCAAAAGAGCCACAGAAATGCAAATTTGAGGATGTGTTTGATTTTTTTGTCCTGCCTGATTCACTTTGAAGACAAAAAGAAATCCTGCCAGCCATACTCAGTTGTCTTTTGTAGCATTCGCAGGGGGACAGCAGTGATGGCAGATGTGATTAACGAAGATGGTGTCAATTAGTTTCAGCTTTATATAAACAAATGGTCCACTTAGGTTAAGCCCTCAAGCTCCTGGAAAGCTCTGTGCTATTTCCATGGCAGCATCCCTGGAGACGGTAGCAATGCTCAGTGCTGCAGCCACAGTTGTGATGACTTTTTAACAACGTACTGAGGTGTGACAGATGAACCCCTGCTGCATTTCAACAGGTAGTAAAAATCGCTTGTTTCTTCAGTCGTTTGTGACAGACCTTTTTTTACTTAATGTCATACCTGCCAGCACCATTTTCTCATTTATCTCAGTCACATCACACATTTGAGGGTGTGTAGCTTTACCTAACAGTGCATCTTGGAATTCAAGCTTGGCTTTTTGAGCAAGAACTGTGTCTTTGAATGAGGCTCCCATGTGAAAGATAATGACTTATCCATTAGTGCACTAAAACACTTAAATATAATTTCTAGGTGTTCCCACTGGACCACCTGAAACTGTCAACATTGTGGGATGTAAGTGCTGCTGGATGCTTGGAGCACTCTCCTGCAGAGCTCCGGGCATCCTGCCGGCAGCTGCCCAGGCAGAGTTCAGGCTGTGAATGTCCAGTAGGATCAGCAGCTGAGTGGGAATTTTCTAGTGGGGTTGTTGGGGAAAATACACACCAGTCAAAAAATATGGTTTTTCTTACTGGAACTGTGATCAATAATTTGTAACTGAGTTGAGTTCAGACTGGTCACTGATGCTTTCCCACATTCTGAAATGACTGCCTGTAGCGTGAGCCTCCAGCAAAAGTGGGAAACCAACTTGGGAAGTGTGAGACTTGACTTCTGCAGTGCCATGCTCGGTTCTGAGCTATCCTGCAGACCCCCTGATCTCAGACAAGTCTCAGCTCCCAAATACAACCACTCCATACCTTCCCAAGAAAACGACTGTTTTCAACCCTCTGCCTTTTTTCATTTCTTACAACAGGATTTTGCAGCATCAGATGCACAGAAGTTTGCAGGCACTAATGGAAAACAAATAATACCTGCCTTTGTGGTAGTAAACAAATAATATGCTCCCTTTGTGGTAGTAAACTCTGCCCCATGGGAGATCTGATGCTATGCTGGCATCTGATAATGTATCAGATAAGTTACTGGGATGTAAATTTCTTAAATGACATCTTTTCACTGTTTCCTTCAGGCACAAGGAAGGTATGTACACACTTTTAAAGAGAACTTATGTGTTTTAACCACATCTACCAACAGGCTTGGAGTACAGGTCTGCACTACTGTGGTGTTTTTCCAGGGAAGTTTGCACTTTGAAGAGCACGTTGTAGTAATGGAAAACTATTATATGCAGGTTGAAGCAGCATAAACTTGCTGGTCTTGCAATATCATCCCACTTAGCTTTGATGTTCCCTTAAAAAACCTGTTTTCTTTATGCCCTTCCTTTCACCTTTACAAAATGGGAGATAGTCAACCTCAACAGGGGAAAGGAGAAATTAATCCAAGGCATACAAAAAAATTAACCAGAGTTGTAATCTTTGGGTTACCCCTTTTTTAAAGCTGAATTCAGCTCCATGTTTCCATAAATCTATATTTTTTGGCTCACTGGATGAAGTACATTGAGCAATGCCACCTGTGGCAGGTGCTTTGCAGACTAGGGCTTTATTGGATGCATTTGGGTCATGTTGTCCCACAGAAGCCCCACAGTAACCCCTGAGGTGACGGCAGCAGTGATTTTCCTTGGTTAGCTTAGAGTTATGAGCTAGAGCTGGGAAGGCTTCCCTCATGCCATGGCTCCTGTGGGAGGCTGTGCCCACCCAGGCACCACTGTGCTGCTGAACTGCAGGTGGAAGGGCAGGAAGCACTGTAACTGCTGAGCATTTCTGTTAAACTGGAAAGGGAAGTGTTGCTCACATCACTGGCCACGAGATTATCAGTTTTTGTGGGCACAAGTAATTAAACCACCAACCCAGGGTGCTGGGGACACATTGCTACAATGTGTGGTTTATTGAGCAATCCAAATGTAAGCAAGCAGGATTTGGCAATAACTGAAGAACCGAATCAGTTAACTCCTATTGCAGTAAGTCAGCTGAGGCTCCATTTTCTTCATGCAGGAAAAGCCAATTCTTTATTCACATCACTTATTTTATGCAGTTTTCACAGACCTCGTGTGCAACACCTATTGGCTGGTAATTTTCTTACTACTTCATTTTTTGGTCAGAAGGTGATTTGTGTGTACATGCTAAGATTCAGGTTGTTTACATGTTTCCTTTATGGCTTCTTATAGAACAGATCTTATTGTTTACACAGATGCACTTATTTTTCCACCCAAGAATAGGCTGTTGTGTTAATGAACCTTTCATACCAAGATTGTTTTTGCATGGGAACTTCCAATTTGCTTAACTACATTTAGAAGAGATGACAGGCTGGTTATTAATTTCATAGAGCAGGCCTGATTTTTATGAGGCCTTTCTTTTATAATTCTTGTACTTGTCACAACAAACTCCTTTCTTTCTTCCACTGATATGGTCACAGACCATATCAGCTGGGTTATTCAATAGGAAATAATATCACTTCTGCCTCCAACCTGGAGAAATCAGATGGAAACAGAACAGTACGAAGCAAATACAAACTGTGTTATCTCAGACATGAATCTTTCAGTTAAACCAGACACAGTTGGACCAAAGACAAGGTTAGATCATCGCTGTGAGTCCTACACAGCACTGCAACGTGCTCACAATCAAAACAGGAAATGTGCAAAAAGGCAATCTCTGCACAGGACTTAAAAGTGGTCCCTTGCACTGATGTTTCTGGAAGAGGCTGAGTGAAATAGCTCAGCTTTTATTTGTAGCCGTACCAGAAAACTGGAAGAAATTTGTTTAAGAGCCAGAGTCTGGTCTTCTACTCTTGCAGACAACCATCCCACAACATCTCTTTTGAAAACAACCAAACTTTATCCTAAAAGCTCTTTCCACTTCTTCTTATCCTGATGTAAATATTTCAAAGTCTTACTCAAACAAGGGTTTTGCCTAATATCTGGACTAAAGTTACTAACAGTTTTTACCTAACTACCCTGAAGCCAGCATTACTCTTTCAGTTACACTTTGCCCCATGAATTAATTTTAAATTTACAAACAAGCCACCTTCCATTAACATTTTCATGAAAATGTTAGAAAATTTCTGTACATTTTATTAAAAAAAAGATTAAAAGAAATCAGTGCAGTGCTATGACTTGGTACATGTGTAGTAAAAATATGTCTGAAGCATCTGAGGATTTTTCTTACAGCTACATCTTATTCATGGCTCCTCTTCATCCATTGTGCAACTGAAGCTCCAGCTATCCTCTGTCACTTTCAAGAGATGAGCTCTTAGAGTGCCCTTCATGAATTCAGAGCTATATCATCTTGCACATCATACCATGAAATTTACTTCTCCCTGTTTTCATAACTCTAGGCCTAAATGTTGAGGCATTTTGCATAAACCTTCCTATAGCTTTTGAAAGTTTATTACATGCCTAATTCTTGTGCTGCCATCACTACTACAAATACAAACAAGGTAGGTGTACGTGACCTCATTGTGAAGAGTTCTCCTGAAAAACATTTTCCAGCCTGACAGCTTTTCTTCCTTTCCCTTTTCTCAGTCAAAGTTTGATTACACTTTTCTTCCTCTATTGTATAAGTACCTTACTGATTTAGAGATTAGCTACATCTGCTGCATTGGTCTTGGCTCTGAAATCAGTTATCAGAAGTATATGGCTCTAAGAAATAAATTCACATTTTTTAAATGTAATTTTGTGCAGAAGGATAAGTTTTCTGGTATGGAAATAGGCAGGCTCAAATAAGCAATTTTAGAAAAGTGCAGAAGTTTCCTGCTAACTCTAAGGGGTCTGGGCTTCAGGTGCTCCAATAATTTCACTGTTCAAAAAGCAAAATAGGAAACCCAAGCAAAAGCTACAAACGTGATAAACTTCCTGGAAAAACCAAGTACAGGAAAAGGTTTAAAACTATTTTTATTTAATTTTTTAAAGGAGAAGGCTCACCTATGAAAGTATCAAAAGCTTAAAAAAAGCTGAGCTTGCTGAAGATCAGCTCAAAAGTAAGCCATGAGGCACATAAATAATTTATATTCTTTTTTCTCCTCTCTGCACAAGTTAATGCTACTGCAGAGCTTGGTTCCTGCTTTGCCCTTACCCACAAAGAAGCAGGAAACCTCACTGAAGAACAGAAATAACATGCTAAAGCATAAACACGGTCTAGAATGTTAAGAGCCCCAAAGTATCCAAAAAAAGCTTTGCAGTAGTTAATTTTTGGGGACAATAATGACTGAACTGATGCAGAGACGGTATTATAAAGGACTGCTACAAAGGAGTCTCTCAGCACCAGGCCACATTTGCAGTTTGGCTCACGTGTCCAAGCTGTATATTGCTGGGAAGAGCTGGAGAGCTCTAGAGTGACCAAACACAAACCAAATAAAAGCTCAATTTAATTAAACAACCAATAGTTCTTCAGGCTGTCTGAAACTCAGGAGTCAGTCCAGTCCTAAGCAGTTGTCTACAGCTGATTGTGTCATAAGCTGGCACCTAAGCACCCCCTGGCTTTCTGATGTTGATGCCTTTTCAAGACCAGCATATTATGTGACTGATGAAGAGAGAAGTGCAGAGCCTCCCACTTACTGTGGGGCTGGGGACCAGAATGGGAGTCAGGGAACTGCCAGGCACAGCTCAAGAAGGAGATCCCTGCACAGCTGCTTAAGATGAAAGACCTACGTTTCAAGACATGACATTCTATGTAAATTAAGGTACTGCATGCAGTATGCAAAGATGTTTTAAACTGGGTTTTCTAGCATCAGCCTTCTAAATAATAAAGTAGTTTCTATTTATGTGTATATTGTTAGTAGCAGAATACGAAGAGGACACTCCTGAAAGAAACAAATTGAACATTTAATGATTTTTTTTTTACTGCGACAGCTCATTGTCCAGCTGGGAAGATAACAGATATTACATATCTGTGAACTGCAACGCTAGAAGGGTTTTGCAAATTTCTGCTGTTAGTAAAGTCACTGAAGCAGGAAGAGATAACAAAGATAATCATCCCAATGTAAGGCACTGTTAACTGTGAAATTTTTCTGTGGAATGCTTCAGTGCTTTTTTTACAGTAATGATGGCATGGACCCTTGTGCCCATATATATTTTTCATGCAGTAAACTCCATTTCTTTTTCTCATGAAAAAGTGCTTTTCAGCAAGTAAACAATGTTGATTCAGCAACACACAGAGGACACCCACACACATTCAGCTGGCATCACATGCTCTCTGCTGAAACACAGCCACCACAAGGAAACAGGCTGTGGCATGGCTCTTCAGGCAACTGCTAGGACATATGGAAACCCCAGGAAGCCCTGGGAGGTGAAATGGGAAGTGTTATTTAAAGACTCCCTGTGTTTTATTTTACAAAAGAATAGTTCAAATATCACTTCTTTATTCAAGAAGTAAACTATTCTATGTTTACTTATAAAAAGCCCCAAAGGAGAAAATCAGAAACCTACCCTTAGTTTGTTTCTAAAGTTCTGAGCCTGTTTTATTTTAGTCCATGCAAATATGCACTTGGCAAAGGATTCCACCTAAACCATCAGTCAGAAATCGAGGCAGATGCTGTACAATCCCAGAGAGAGTCAGATTTATCCTTGCCCATGCAAGGAGGGGCAGCACATGCCTGCCCTGTTGAAGGTCACTGGAGATGCAGGTGGCTTCTGTCACAGAACATGTTATCCTTCAGAACAGCGCTGTCATGAAACAGTCCTGATGGATTTCTTCTGGGGTGCCAAGAAGCCAGGATGCAGATTTGCTCCAAACCCGCCATGCAATGAGCCTTGCTGGAAACACACCTCGGGCCCCAGGCTGACACAGAGCAACACAGGGGTATTTTTCTGGGCAGGGTTAGAAATCTCCTGTCAACAGCAGCATCTAACAAGCTTTCAGCTCATTATGAATGATGATGGATTGAATAAAAATATAGCGCAAAAATGTCAAGATGGAGAATGTTAGAGCTCAGAAGATAAAAATTAACTCTAATATTCATTTACTACAAACATGGAAAAAACCCAAACACCAGGAATGCAGGAAATAAATAAATCATTAACAGTGCTGAAAGTTAAGGGAATAAAAAAAATTTGACTACTTCACTATTTTATGAGAAACTCCAAAAAAAACCTTTGCATCTTATCAGATCCCATGACAGTTAAACATCTTATTTCTGGCACACTTCTTCATTACTTTGGTTACAGGGAAGATTACTTAAGGTTGAAAATTCCCTTTGAATCTTCACAGTGATTCTGCAGCTTTCAGCTTTCTGAAAAATTCCCTAGGGCTGAATTCAGTGGGTTGGGCACATCTCCCACACCCTGGCACAACTCTTTGCTCTGCTCAACTGTTCTTGTCCTCTTATTCTTCTTTAAGAACTCATACAGAACCCCCTCTCTGCAAAATCATGTGCAGATTCAAAGGGAGTTTTCAGCAGCAGGCCCCAGTAAGCTCAATCACAAACCTGCTTTTAAATGCTACTCATCAAAACAAGTAAAAAGAAACAGCATATGATACAGGAGCAGAGCTGACTCTGAATTAAATAGCTCCTGAGCTTCCCCAAAAGAACTCTGAAGTACTTGAGGAAAAATCAACTTGCACTACTACTACACAGGAAGCAAGTGCCTTCTATGTGGGAACTGCTAAACTTTTTTTCTTCTCTAGTGTCTGTATTACACAGGAATTTGGAAGGGAAAAAGAAAGGTGGCAATTAAGAAAGAAGCTTTCAGAAAAGGTGAGAGAAATGTAACATCAAAAAGGATCTGTGTTATCAGTCTCAGAACTTAAGTAATGGACATTAGAATGCACTGATTTTTTTCTTTTTTAATAACAAAGGAAGAACAGAGTATTAATGGCAGAACAGTTACTACTGAAGATCTTAATTCTTTTTATAGGATCTTTAGCTCAGCTTCTAAAGTTCTTTGCAAAACATTGTCATTACAACACATGGCTTAGTCTCCTGGGAAACTGGAGCAAAGCCACCAGTGCACAAGTAAATTCGATTAATCTCAAGTCTTAATTAATTTGATTAGTCTCAAGTCCCCTCCCCTTCAGCTGGTAAAGCCCAGCTGACAAGACAGGCAGGTCTTAACAACTGAGGCTCAAAACACTGAATTGTCCAACAGTCCCACCACCACCACTGAGGTATATCCAAAGCAAGCAACAGAAGCTTCCCAAAGTGTGTTTGGTTTTCTTTCTTTCTTTCAAAAAAACCCAACCAAACAAAACAAAAAAACAAAACAAAAAAACAAAAAAACCCAAAACAAAAAAAAAAAACCCAAAACACACAAAACAAAAACAAAAAACCCCAAAACAAAACAAACAAAAAAGCAAAGCTACTTCATCAGAACAAGAAAAAAAAAAAAGATATTCTGAAGGAAAGGTAAAAAAAAAAAAGCAGCAATTTGTATGTATGTGTTGAATACCCTGTTAACTAAGAGCCAAGTTAAACTCTATTGCTAACAGAGCTCAGGCAAATACTGTCTTATCTCTCTAATCACAGACAGAAACTACAAAGCAAAATGAAAAAAAAATATTCAAACTCTTGCATGCTTCTAATTCTCTTATCTACAAAGCATCAAAAATTGACTCAAAACTGTTGTTTCCCCTTTCTGCAACAGGAAGATTCAGAGAGGCATAGAAATGTCTGTTCCCTCACTAAAACTGCATCATCACGCTTTTCTTAATCTTATTAGGATGAGCTGTGGGATACCAGACAGCATTTCCACTCTTAGCAGGAAGCAAAGGACAGTTATGTGCATGCCCAGGTCTGTGTAGTCTGTTCAGCAGCACAGAACAAGCACAGAGAAATGCCTGAGGAAATCAGGTACTTGGCTAATGTGAGCTCTCATTCAGCACTGAACAAGATGCATAAATACAGAAAGTGACAGCAAAGGAAATGCCAAAAACCTGCTTGAAGGCTTTATAACACCAGCCAGGTAGCATTAAATACACATCAGTCTTGCCCAGTGACCTGCCATTCCACATTCACAGGCTACCTTTAGCTCCACTGGTAACAGCTATTGACAGAGAAGTGAGTGGCTTTCAAGAATTTTCTACTGATATTACCACCTTTTAGAAAGGACACGAATGAAAGAATGGTTTAAAACAATAAACAGGCAAAATATTCAACACAAAGATTTAATAAGCCAAAGCATTGACCCAAATTTTACTCAAGTCAAGAAGAGACTTCCTGTTACAGACCAGGATTTTGGCTGACAAAGAATTTTCCCTAATTAATAATTCATTTCCTTGCTACAGACTTCTCGCACCTATGAAGTACATTCCAGCTAGCTTGAGAAAGATTGCTACAATAAAAACCAGACAAATAATTTGTGAACCAGGACAGAAGAATGGTCACTTTCTACAACCCATTCTGAACAGTATGCAAATCCAGGTACCTTGTACATTCATTACCCACACATCAGTTAGCATCTTTTTCCTCTGAAAGGAAGCCCTCAGCAGTGTGCCAGAGACTAATTTGGCTCCCTTCTCACTAATTTGGCTCTCATTAATTAAACCCTCATCCAAATGAGGACTGGAAGACTAGCCCATTTCCCTTGTAATGTTTTAAAATGCAATTAAGAGTAAATGGTACAACTGAAAGATGCCTAGACACAGATGGGTTCCAGAAGCAGAACAATTTGGCACAAGCAACATTCATTCCGAACAAGAGGTGATGCACCAGGACAAGCCAAGAAAGAATGGGGCTTAATTAAATTTCATTAAATGAACATAAAATCTAGACATTGCACTCTGTAACAGCTCTCTCTCAAACACTGCCTGATCAAATCCCTTGGACTGTGGTGTAACAGTCCTTCCCCTTCCACGCCTCTTGGACTCCAGGTATTTCAACAGTACTGGTAGCCTGTTGAAAGGCTAGGGAAGGAGAAAGTTACCCTGAGGCTGCAGCAAGAGAAGCTCCTGTCACCAGAAGGGTTTAATCTTTCCCACTTGAGGAGAAAAAGGTGGTGTGGAGTTCTCAGTAAATTGGGCAAAACATATTATCACAGCAGCTTCACTTTTGTACTAATTAGAAAATACATATATAGGCGGGAGGGGCAATAAAGACTTGTGACAACCGCACACACGACACAAATGTTATCTGGATAGTACAAGACCAGAATTTGAAAAGACCAAAAGCTTGCATGCAAGTTAAAACCCTCTATTATTAGTCCAATTCCCCTTTCCCATTCTCATCCCTTTTGGTTCCTCTTTGTAAAACAGAGCTGGTGAAAACTCAGTTCTTTTCAAAGAAAATGCAGAAGGAATACTGATGATTTTATATGCATTTGGAGATATTCCCAGAAGCAACCGTCATTGGCAGGAATTAAGGGAAGTTAAAAGTACACCTGCCTGAAACAACTCTTAAGCCACATGCTGCTTGACCAGTCTATTCTTAAAATTCTGGTGCCAACCTCCCAAACAGTTCCTTACCCTCCACATTTGTAATGCTCTCTGGTGATTGCAAATCACAGTTTGGTAACCATCATGTAAGCACTGTAAAAAAGAAGTGACCGACCAGCATACACATCTTTAAAAAAAATCCTCTGATGTTTTTCTCCTCTGGTGTTAAGCAGGCACACAGTAAAACAAACAAAACACCAATCTGAAAATAGATTTTCTGTCTAGGTGGCTTTAAAGAAGATTGAATGACAAAAAAAGCCTGAACCTTGGTCACAGCAAAAGACTGGTCAAAGTGAACACCCCTAGAGAAAGAAACGCCAGAGTCAAAGGAGGAATGGACAAAGCAGATAAAGCTGTCAGTTCTGGCAGAGGGGAGAGGCTAGGTAAAGTTCCCAAACCCTAGAGTAAAACCCAGGATGGAAAGAATCAGAGTCAAAGCCAGGCTGTTTTGAATTTGCACGCACCCTATAAAAAGGCCTGACAAAGATACTTCAACTGAAATAAAACCTGAAGAAAACCTAAAGGCTTGAATTTATTCAGGAATGAGCCTTATTTCTTTTGTGCACATTCACCAATAAGAGTTTAAAGGACCAAAATTCAACTATGCTACTTTAAGAAAACAAACTGCTTAACCCAATGGGCATCCTGAGCAACAGACACATTTAGGTGTCTGCTGGATGTGGCAGAATGAATGCCTTTCTGACCTGAAGAAGCAAACCAAAGCAAGAGTTTGAAGTAGATTTGTTTTAAACCACATAATGTTTTATGTGTACCTAAAAAAAAAAAACAAACCAACTGAAAACACCCAAACCTTTCTGTGGCACAGCAATTATCACTTCAAAGGATTTTTCACACCCCCGACTACATCTGGCTCCCTTCAGAGGCTGCTCTGGATGCAAAAGAGATATACTGTGAAATAAAAGCCACCTTACACCATAATGTTGCCAATATTTGTTAACATCTAGTTCTACTATTTATTTTCTTTTAGTTTAGCACAACTTGCTGCATACAAGCATAGAGACCTGATGCAGTTTATTCAGCTCCTGTACTGCAGTTTTTTTCTCCACCAGCTGCAAGTTAACTGGTTTCAGTGGATATCTGAACACTCTCCCAATTCATCTGGGCCTACCATGACATTTTGAAAGGAGCCAAGCAACTTTGAATAAAGTACCACAAAGAATTCACGGATCTCATTGATGGCAATACTTTTTATTAGAAAGAGTAACAAAGTGCTTCCCATAGGATTCAGTCAATACAGCATTTTTAAGAAATATGATTTTTCCTTTTTAGATGGACAGTTCTGATGTGATGATGTTTCAGTGCAAACAGGGTTCTCCAAGATTCTCCTGCAGAGCTTCTCTGTACACACTATTTCAACCATTTATGCATTTGGCAGGTGTGAAACAGTACTGAAGAGTCCATCCCTTGAAAAATGGAGGTCAGGTAAAATACTTGCAACATCACACTGACCAACAGGAATTGTTTGTTGTTGTTTAACACAGATTTAAGGGCCATCTTTCATACAGTCCTACACACAGATACATAATGGCACTTTTCAGTTCTATCAATAATAATACTACGTAACAGCATAAATAACATCAATTTTTACTATATGGACAACAGTGAAATTGTCTTTTTCTTTTTTAAAATTAATCCCCTGCTTTTTAGCTAGGGACATCCTTTGAACATTTGGTGCTTCCTTTACTTTCCTATTATGTCTAAATGGAACACAAACAAGGACTGTTCACCCTTTCCCCCCTCACTTTTGGCACACATTTAAGGTCAGATTTCTTTGGACACATATACGCATTGTTCCACCTCATTTCACTTTCCACTCTTTATGTCTGATTCTATATCCCAGTTCCCCTTTTTTCTTAGCTCCTCCTGCCTTCCCTGCAAATGAGAGGGAGATAGTACAGTAATAGCACAAAATTAGGACAGACACTTCAGTACAAATTGTTATGTACAAGGGAACGTACAAAACCAAACAGGAGAGGGGGGTTGTCCATGCAATGCATTCTTCTTTCTCCATTTTCAGCCAACCTTATACCACTAGCACAATTTTTTCAGATTTTTAAAAATGCAGAACCTCTAGAAAGGACAAGACATAGTTACCCTTAAGAGAAACCACCTAAGACGTTTACTAAACACAATCTCGGTCCCAAAGCTACCCTACCTTTCCCCAAGAGTACATGTAGACAAACAAGAACATCGAACAAACTGAAATGAATTCATGAGTGCAACAGTCACAGTTCTGCTCATACTGAAAGGTCACATGCATATAAACAATGTCCTCACTGAAGTTGTTGGTCACACCCGTGGTTCACTGTTCCCCCTTCCTTATGTACAGAGCAAAATCATCACTTCAAGGAAATACCACATGCCACCTCACAGCACAGAGTCTTTACACAAGAGAACTACTGCAACAAGGATATCACAGACACTTCTTCCTGTGGGATGAAAGGAATTAAATGAGATCCTTTGTACAGTGGGAAGAAAGGAATTTTTTTCTTTTTTACTTTTAACAACAGGATGCTTTTGTAATATAGCCCTTATACAGGAGAATACACATAACCCCATCATTCTATCTATACGAATACACAAAGATGTAAACAGATGTTCTCCTTCTAGGGGACTTGAAACAAACTCACAGCTTACCCCTAGGCACTTCTGAGTAAAAAGCTCCTGGCTCTGAGCTCAGCCTGCACTTGCTGTTTGCTTTAGGACTTCAAGTTGGGAATAACAAAACCTCCCATATCCAGAAACACTTTTTGCTGCCCAGTGTTTCCCTGCCACCAGCATAACTATTTAACCAGGTGCCAATCAACACAGGTTGCCATCTAACTACACAGCTGAGCCTCATTCCCAGTGCCCTGCAGTCCTGCTGGTTCAACAGAGCCTCTTGAATCCACATGCAGGGTCATCTGAAGATCCAGAGAGGTGACCTGACTCCTCAGAAGGATACTACTTGTTCATTAGAAAAGCACAGACACACGTCTAGAGATGGCATTTCAGTACAAAAGGCTCTAGAGGAGCTGGGCTTTCATGTTCACTGCCCTATGTAACAATTATTTATTTCTCTAACAGTAAAGTCTATAAGAACTGGGGCCAGGAGTCCTGGAAACAGAGCCTAACAGACAAAATGATCCATGCATAAAGCTGGACTTGAGAATCCAGTTGCAGGACTGGGACTATAGAGAACTCTCCCTTAACTTTAAAAGTCTTTGAATAAGACAACATCTTCAACTAATTTATTGTAAAAACATTTAGAAAAAAAGTCACTGTAAAAGGTTAAGTAATTTTCTGTAAATTTCACATCTTCTATGACATCCCTTTGAGCAAATATGTAATTTCACTCTACCACAGATGAAGCCAATTTTGCAATTAAGTTTCTTGCTAAAAGTAATACACAGCAAATATTAAATTGGTAGCCTATTTAGCAGTAGTAGTAGCACAGTGGAAGTAGTAAAGAGTCTGTCCCATTTTTCTGTTTCTCTTCACAAGAAGAAGAGAACTTTGAAATACCCAGCACACCCGTGGGGTGACTACTGGGGAGCTGAGTGAATTTTGCACCCACTCCTGAATCTATAGAACCTATTCTCTAGGTTGTGTAGTCCATGACAAATACCTATAGGTAAGCATTTTTGCTGCCTAGTATGGAAAGGAACCAGTTAAGACTACTAAATAAAACAGCCATCTGGTTTCAACTCCATTCTTGCCTTGCATGAGGAGACAGGTCCAGTTTGCTTAGGTGCACAAGGCTTTAGCTTGTGCAAGACCACAGTGCAGCAAACGTGGGAAGCATTGAGAGATCTGATATCTGGTTGTTCAGCCACTTCTCACACCACCCAGAGGAAGCAGACAACATTCTAGCACTGCTGTCTGGAATGGCAAGTGTCCAACACTGCAGCTGGAACTACCTACAAACTCCATGAATTATCCAAATGTTTATCTTAAGAAGGAAGGCTAGGGGAAAGAGCAAGTACAAAAAATAAAGAAAGAAAAATAGCAGCAGGAGCTGAGTAAATTTCCAAAAAACAAGGCAGTGCTATATTAGACCCCTTGGCCAATGTAGGACTGCACTTTCTCCTAAACAACAGCTCAAGTCTTGTGTGAAGTCACTAACATTAGTATAAGGGCATTTTGCTGGAACAGCTTGTTTTCTGGGGGAGAGCTTCCTATAAACTACACCAACCAAAGCTGTTTTTGTGTCTGGAAATTATATTCATCTTATGAATGTTTGTCACTGCAGGTTTGTTACCAAACCTCTCTTGTGCAGATTTAGCTTTTCAGCAAAACACTAACAAATTATGCAGATTCAGGGAACAAACAGCACATGAGCCCCCACAGCAGTGAAACAGAACACTCACATCAAGTGCCCTCTTAAAACCAGACAAGAAATTTTCACTATACAAAGCAAGAACATGGGGAGAGGGGACAGGAAGATGAAAAGCCAATCCTTTGGCTAAGGCCCCAAGAGCACAGAAAACAGTATATTTCACACCAATATATTACAAACATCTCCTTTCTGCCCCCAAAAGATGTGGTAGGGCACTGCTGATTTGGCTTAAAATGTAATTTTAGTCCCCCTCATCAGAAGTTCAGCAATTTGAAGTATTGCAGCTTTTGATATATCACCCATTTACTTAAACACATAAATCCACTGACATAGTGACAGTGTTGAAATACATAATTCAAATAGTATCTATAAAATTTTACTGTTGTACATAAATAATGACAAGGCACAGAACAGCCACCAGTCCAAGAGCTTGTAGGCCAAGAAACCAGAGCATAACCCAGAAGAATATAATTATTACAGGTTCTACTATCCGTTCTCCAAAGTACATCCTTGTGAAGCCTATTCTGATAAGGCTTTTGTTTAGTTCTCCAAAGAGAGTCCCCATCTTTTTGTAGTCATCTATTACAGGTTCCGTGGTATGGTTCCTTTGCTCTTGGTGGACCTGCAGACAGAAGATAAAAAGAGAAAATATGTTGTACAATTTTATTACTGTGATTCTGAACAAGTCACTCATCTAATTCTATCTGAATGCATAAAACTAAGATAGACATGGAAGGAATCTACTCCTTAAATCAAGAGGCTGAAGACGCTACATAGCTTGTGACCTCAGTACAATGCTAAGGATGTCATTTGTCCAAACCTGGGACATCTGAAATGGTGCTACAAATATATGACAGCCTCCCTCCCCTCCAGATGCCACTCTAGAGGAGGTGTAAAGCTCTCCTTCAGGTCATACATCTTACCTGTCTGTGCAACCTGCCTGTGGTTGTCAGGGCAACCACAATGGAATGAAATGCCTCTAATTTCAGGGAGGAATTTTGGCTGAATTATTTCCAAACATCTCCAGAACTACAAGAATGATATCAAACTAATAAACATGAGCTGTGAAGTATTTTGCATTGCAGCCCAGGGAACTGAAGGGCTACTAATCACTGCTGAAAGGAAAGGCACTGGATCCGACCAGGGAAGTGACAAACATCTATCCTGATGTTGGTGTAGGAAGCCATGCAAGTCAGGCAAACGAAGACAGACCCAAACTCTGCACAGATGCAAAGTGATGATATAAAAAAGCAAAGCGAAGGAGAGAAGTTCTAGACCTTTTGAATAAAAAATGGCAGAGGAAATGCACAGGAATGCAGAGGTCAGTCTTTAAATGGATATGCCACAAGTAAATATCACTGCAGAAAACATGAGTGTTTCATGTAAACATGTAAATTTTAACTAGATTAGAGCCTGAGATTCCCATCTCTCTTCCCATGTCCAAAGATTCTTTGCACAAAACTTTATTACCTTGTGTTTGGATATGACAAGGCAAACACGTTTTCAAGATGATGAACATAAGTCTTCTAATGCTTTTGTTAGGCAGCAGTGGAAACACATACAGATACTCATAAATAATTCAGTTGACTGAACACTAGGTCCTACAAATTGCCCACAAGCTCTATGTGCAATTAGTCTACTCCCAGATTCAAAGCAAACATGTTCCATCTTCAAGGATGAATGATATTCTGCATCTCTTGTTCCATGGCATGGTCTTGTAGAGAAACAGAAATTCCCTTTGACACCAGTGCAAGTCTCTCCATTTAAGAACAAATAATAGAGTGAATTAATTACCATTCTTACAGAAAAACATCCAGCAAAGGCCAAAGGAAGCCAATATTGTTTTTCTAGGCCAGACTTTAGGCCACTATGCAGAACCTGCTGGCTGAATGCTCTGGATAAAGCTCTACAGCTGCTGCTCAAAATAAAAAAAACCCAACAGTCCCTCAACTGAAAGTACCTGGGTCCTTTTTTAAAAATTTACTTATTCATTAAGAGTCTGGTTTAAGCTTAAGTACTGAATCCCATTAAGGGACAGGTGCAGGAAACCTAAATAGTAATGTGTTCATTACTAATTCATAACTAATATTCTGTTCACTCTTTCTGCAGTTCTACAGAAGAGCCTGAGAGGGGAGAACTGCAGTACTGGAAGTTATGTACAGACAGACACTCCCTTGCCTCTTTTCAGCCCACTTCACAGACCCAGGTTGTTTTCTCCACCTTACTGGATTTCCTTCAGCATTTTGACTTAAACTGTGCTTTATTTAATTCAAAGAAACATTGACTCATCAATAATCCCAATGTGTCAAGATCAGTCTCTGCTGGAAAAGCAGTGCCTCTTGTGGGTGCCTGTAAACCTGGTGGGCTGGCAACACGCCACCGGATAACGGAACCCTTATCCCTTCATTCCCAAAGAGCACAGGGAGACAGACAGACTCTGAGCCTACGTGTACACTGATCACAACAACTAGGGGAAAAGAGAAGGGATGTGCTGGGAAAGGAAAATACATTTATTTGCTTCCTGCATGCAGAGACCAGAGGGAGCATGTGACAGATGATGGTGGGGAGGATCAGAGCACAGCTCACCTCAAGCGGTGCAGAGACCACTTCTGAGAGAACAGCTGAGAAATCAACACATTTTCTAGCCATGGCCAGGGCAGCCAGAGGGGGAAAACACACACATCACTTCTCTGCCCCTGGCTTGTTAGTGGTGCTCAGCAAGGTCCTGGCAGCCTTTGAACAGAGCAAGTGCAGCACTGGCCAGGAGGCAGGCACAGGTCTGCAAGCTCCTCTGCAGCTCCCACTGGGCTAAGCAGGATTAAGCACATGTGCCCATATACCAGCAATGTCTATCCTGGTACGAGACAGCTGTAGAACAGGCCATTGCGCCTGCAGCCCTGCCTGCTTTGATAAGCTAACAGCAAGAAGCTGCCCACTGCCTCTTAAACAAGGTAAACAGTAAATTCCACTTAGGCTGTCCAGGCTTTTTTTTTTTATTTTTTCATTACCCCTCCTTCACCTTCTCAAAACAACGGTAGAATCATGGATTCTAAAGAGATTACACACAGGGAGCTGCCAGGCACAGACACTGACAAGAGTGTGTTTAATTACAGAACAAGCATCAAGTTATTTTTCCGAATATTTTTCAATAGCTTACAAAACCTTTCAGACTGATCATGGAAATTCTCAAGACTTCAAACCCTGCTTCACTTAATTCAGGCTAAGTATATCTTGCTCCAGGCAACTCAGCAAAAAGCAAGTGAAGCTGAGAACAGAGGAACACTCATGAAACACTGATGGCATATTTTTCTTTACTATTGCATAATATTTATTTCACATGCTGGAAAAATACATTTCTTCAGAGGTGTAGCTAAAACAGACCCTTTAAGGCAAATGCCAGTAATGTTACAATACTCCAAACTGCTAAGGAATAATAAATAAGCTTTAACATTGCAGCTAAAATTACTCTCACTAACTTTCAGGGCAATAGTAAAATGGCATGTAGTCCCATATATGAGCCATAGCTCTCAAATCATAACCTCAGAACCAAATTATTAGCTTTTTCTTCCACCAAAAAATACTTTTCTAAACAATTTTAGAATTGGCCCTCTTCAGCGAACATACAGTTCCCAGCTGACTCTTTAATTTTTACTGAACTATTTTCATAGGGCTATTTTCATACTAATCTTGCTGAATCAGCCTGAAGCTAGACAGACACTACCATAACAGACAAAATGCAGAGAGAGAAATGTACCCATTCCAAGCAGCTGCACTCCTTTGCCTCTGCAAAACCAGAGCTTCCTCCTGTAAAAGCAGAAGTGTCTGTTTCAAAGTTGCTAGTTTTAAAAATCAACAACCCAGCCTAGGCTCCACAACTTCTAAGAATCAATTGTGTACCAGAAGGGAGCAAAGGGAATTTCTTGAGCTGCACTAGCCCCAGAGAAAACATGCTTTCCAGGCCTTTCCCAGCTGCTCTTCTCCTCATAAATAACAGGTGCCATGCAGGGGGCACTCCCAGACTTCATCTGCTACGGTTCAGGAGTGACTGTAAGAGAGGGCCACTTCATCTACATTCGTTTGCCCTTCCTCACTCTTTGAAACACAGAAGTTATGAAGAAATTCAGAGGGACTGGGGAACAGCAGTGCAGCCAGAGATCTAGATGGATACAGATTAATACATGCCCAAAATATCTCCTGAAAAAAGAGGAACAGCAGCACTGCCTCCCAGACAAGAATTCTCTTCCCCCCTTCCTCCAACTGGCTGATACTCACCAAATATACCCATATGGTATTATTCCTGAAGGAGAAAGAAGAATGAGGCTTTCCTAAGTGAATAAGTCTAAACCAGAATGTATTAGAAATGCTGATTGCATTTGTTTCCTAACCTAATGTTTCTTATCAAATTACTGTAATGAATTACTTCTTACTGTAATTTAAATTAATTTTATATCAATATAATTTTATTTTAGACTTACTGGGATGACCTAGTCTGAATCTATCCTCTGTCAGTTTGAAACCATTCCCTCATGTCCCTGGAAAAAGTCCCTCTCCAGTTCTCTCTTTTTAGGCACTGGAAAGTGCTATAATAGCTCCCTGGAGCCTACTCCAGGCTGAACAGCCCCAACTGTCTTAACAGGAGAGGTGCATCTCCATACATTTCTGAGCATCTTCATGGCCCTGCAGGTCCACGTTGTTTTCTGCGCTGGGAGCTTGCAGAATTCCATACTCAATTTTGTATTTGGTTTCTAATTTTTTATTTTGAATTATTTAAAGTTACAAACAGGGTTATCATACAGAACAGAAAGGGAAGCATCTGATCTGCTCCACTGCTCAGCACAATGTCCTTCACAAACCCACTGGTACCTGCAGGTTCCCATCAATCACCTCATTTCCTCTGGTCTTTTCAGACATTTGGTATTGTAAAATTTCCCTCCCTATTCCAAACGGCACATTTTCATCAGCAAAGCTACAGCAAAGTCTGCTGTCTCCCACTGTTTACTGGCAGAAACTCAGAACTTGAAGAACAAACTCTGAAAACCTTTTATACTGAAACCTGGAACTAAATTTTCCCCTCTGTTAAGGCTAAATGACTTAGGGGCTTTGATGCTTCAAGGAGAACCATGACAGGCCCTCGCAGATGTGATGCGGGATGCCATAAAATTACCTTTTTTTTTTTCCAGAGGAGGTCATGGAGGAGCTATTAAGTGCCAAGTTCTGTTTGCTTCCAGAACAGCTGATGCTCCTACATCCCTGAAGTACTTCTGAAAGAAAATCCCCCATGTAATTGAACCTTTTCCTTGACTAGCTTTAAAATGACAAAGAATGTAAAGTCCAATTCATCCTACTGAAACCAACTAACATCCGGTTGTGGTTTTTCCAGTTATGTTTGTCATCAACATAACACACAAAATTCTCTGTGTTCTGACCACTAACTATCTCTGCTTATGGCAAACTTCCACACATTCACTGAAAATCACTGCTTCCTAAACTCAGGAAAACACATGGCATGTCACAAGCAGAGGCTGAAAGTCTCTCTATGACACACCAGTCTGACAGAACAATCTTCTTCTTGCTTATCCCCTTCCTATCAAAGGGTGCTTTGACCAGGCACCAGAGATCCCATCAGAATATGCCCCCCGGGAAGAAGCCATCTTTGCAGTGAGTCATATGTTATTCCCTAGGAGAGGATAAAGTTAGCACTGAACTTTTCACAAGGGACTAATACTGACCCTCTCTGCATCTCCTATGTGAAATGTAGCCAGTTTATGGTCTTTTCCCCTCAAATTGCTGAAAGCACACAGTTCCTGCACCCGACCATTTGCAGATCACACCAAGAAAGTCTGCAGAACACAAATGGATCCAAGAGGGGCACAAAACTACCCTACACACTTGAGAAGTTATTTTCCCGTGGCTAATAAAAAATGGCATAGAAGCACAGATTTAAGATTTTTTTTCTGCTGGGAGGATTGAAAAAGTTTCAGTTCTGTAACCTCACCTCTGATGTGGCTGTGCGGAGAACAGGTATAGTTATGGTTTTCGTCTGCTGAAGCAGCAGCTTGATCCACAGTTTTCCATACTTAGTCTAAGAATCTCGAGATGGGCATGTTTAGTTTGGGATTTCTGTGTGTGTGTGGAAAAAAACCCCAAAGTAACCAACATGAGTGAAAATTTCAAGAGCCTTCAACACCTCTGAAGCTACAAGATCCATTAAAGCAAACCAAGTAGCATTCTTCTATTTGGTCACGACTAATGAATAGAAGAAACCTCAACAGTCTTCTCTTGCTCAAACAATCTGAAAAACTCCCACCAAAGACTTAACAACAGCACCAGACTGAGTACAAGTCTATAATTGCCTCCTTTCTTGCATGAACTGCCTGAATGGGCATTAGACAAACACTGAACTCCAACAATGAAGGAGAAAAGGCCAATGAATTGGGAAAATAACTACTCTCCATGTAAAAGCTGATGCTTTTATAGTCAAAAAAGTGCTGTCTGGCAAAGAAGGCAATAAGAGAGGACACAAAGGTATACACAATGTTCACCTCCAACACAGAAAAGCAGCAGTACCTCTAAGTTGTTTGACATACCTCAGATCACAATTTATCACACACCAGTTATAAAAGAAAGAAAATGAATGGCATATTTAAGAGAATTATTTCCACATTATATAGAAAAGAAATCTCTTTTGAGTTTCATAGCAAGCATGTGTTTAACCACATCTGAATGAGATGTTAAAAAAACCCCAACCTTCTAATAAAGAAATGCAGGGATATCACATTTACATGCCCATCTGCACATTTCATTTTTTTTCCAAGTGAGAAATTTTCCTTGCAGCATTTAACTCCTCACTATCTATTTTACTCCAGTCATGGTTATTTTTACTCCAGGGAACAGGTGGTGTGTCTGCTATCTGAAGCCCGCAGACACCTAAATGTCAAAAAAGCCAGCAAGATACGACTTTAAGGACAAGCTTACTTTCAAAAACATAGGAGTATTTTTCAGTAAGTTGGGACATTAATGCTCAGAAGAGAGTGCCTCAGAGTTATCTTTTTTGGAAGATGCAAACTAAAACTGAAAATACTTTGGGACCACTGCAAGCAGATGACAGAGACCAGAATGGAGGAAATCACAAGTTCCCTCCCCTTCAGAATAAGAGACCGACTTCTTGCTGGGTGCAGATAAGGAAACACAAGCCACTACACAGCTACAAATATTTAATAGTTGGGTAGCCAGCCATGGAAGTCTTGAAGGAATGAATAATCCAATCCTGCTGGTACTCAGCCATATGACCACCCAGTGTATTTCCATGGCCAGGCTCTGGAGATCGGCAGCCAAGAGCAGGTCCCCAGCTGGTGGCCTCCTCTCTGTGCGAGCCACAGCCTCACCCCACTGCAGGGCACCAGCACAAACCCTGCTGACACACTGGCCGGGTGGGTGACGCCTTTCTGCCTCCTACTCCTCCACACATGCAAAACACTTTCGTTACTGGTAACACCCGGTATCTGATCAGGCTCTCACCCTGCTTTCTTGTACGTAAATGATATCTTATGCTTAATGAAAAGAAAGTGAAATTTGCCTTAAGAAAGGCAAATGATTTTATTGCAAATGTTTTTGATTTTCTTCCTCTTTACTACAGGAAGATACGGGTATACATTTGCACCCTTTGCTAGTGTAAAACTAACAATTAGTATTTAACCTTGTAAATGTAAGCAGTAAAAAGATTTTGATATTCAGCCAACAGACTATAAAGATAACAAAATTAATTTCAACTGTC
This sequence comes from Cettia cetti, assembly GCA_013401135.1. Lineage (NCBI taxonomy): Eukaryota > Metazoa > Chordata > Aves > Passeriformes > Sylviidae > Cettia > Cettia cetti. Next base: position 5,390 of record VZUI01055328.1, on the reverse strand, counting down.
TGGAGAGGAAAAAAAAGAACAACAACCAACCAGGTTCATCTCTCTAGGCTAATTTTAATCTGATATAACTATGAAAAGATCAATAGATTTCGAAATCAAAGAAAAAAACCAAAACACTTCAATTCCAGATGGAAAACAAGACACAAAAAACTCATGGTTTAACTTCTTACTCTGGGAAAAAAAGAAGCAAATGCAAGAAAATTAGAAAAATTCTTAATACCAAAAGTACTTTACAGCAGCTACCAATAAAAGTGACATACTTAGAGGAAGTTTAAACAAAAAATTGCGTTAACATGCATTTTACAGCAAGAATCTAGAAATCATTTATAAAATTGAGACAAGATGTTTCTATAGAAACAAGCAGCAACATAAAAAAAGCAACAGAGCCGGATTCCCTTTAGTCAGCTTTTACAGCAACTCAAGTTTAGAATCAACAGTTGCTGGAACAAACTCTGAAATACCAGGAGAAGTTCTGTGTTAAAGAGATGAAAAGGCTTTTCCAAATACTTTAACTTGTGTACGGGTGGAACAGATATAGCTTCAAAAGGAAAAAAGGCATCCCCTGATAAACACAAAAATTGTCCCATAATTTCAGGAGTATATTCCCCACTAATACACTACCAGATGAGAAAGCGTGAAAGACAGTAACCTGGCACAGGAGGGTCCATGGTAGAGGAAACCTGCCTGCCCCCATGTCAAGATCTACTGCCTCTTTCCCCCACTTCAGGATGCTGTTCACCCTCTTATGCTCCAGCTACTGTCCCTTTAACTTGATCCCATCCATATCGCAATTTTACATGGAGACTAGATCAAATGCAGTATCTAATCCATCTTTTCATTATACCCGGAACATTTAATTTCCATTGGTTTTCATTTCTCAGGGTCCCCCAGTAAAACTTGTCATTGTTGAGACAGCCACGACACTCAGAGTGCTTCGGTAAAACTTCAGAAGGCTTCAAGCATCAGCACCTTGTTATCTAGAAATCGCTCATACCTTTTCTCTGTAGCCTCCCATGGGCAGCTCCTCACAGCTCTGGCTCTTTTTCTCTTCCTTCTGCATTTCCTGCTTGCTCCTTCCCATCCCGAGCAGATGCCTGTCCTTTCCTCCTCACAGCATGGCCAGCACACTCCAACTGATTATCTCTACCAGCTAACTCACTCTTTTATCACACCCATAGCTGAGAGGGCAAGGCTGTTCCCACTCCTTGGTAATTAACACAGCTTCAATGTATGGAGGCAGGATTGCCTTTAGAACTGCCTCTATCTCCCCACAAAAACTGGTCAGCTTGACTCAGCAAAAAGCCTTGCAAGCCCCATACATTCAGCATGGTATCAAACTGGCATGCTGAAATACAACAGTTGTTAATTTTGCCTTTTATAGAGAGGATATTTCTATTCACTTCTATCTCCAGAATACTTTTTTCTTTAAGAAAATGGGATCTCCACATCATTCAAACAGAACATATCCTATCTATAGTAGGTGCTACAGGTACATGTTTGAAGGGTTGGGGTTTTTTCTAGAAATGCTGGTAAGCCCCAGAAAACTTAATAATGCTCTTAAGAAAGTTATTGTCATCTATTATTTTATAGTTATGAACCTTTGTAACAGAGTTAATTTATTTGTAGAGCCAGGACAAATTTGGAATTAAGTCCTACTTGTCAAGCATGATTACTTTCAGAAACCAATTCCAGCAATTGTGAGCAGGAGAAACCTACAATTTTCAGATTATCTCAGTGTGGATTAAATTGGAAATAGGTTTCCAGCCTTAGGCATTACAAGTTCCACAAGTGTACTTTAAAACATTCTTGGTCATTACTGACTTATGACTGAAATTATACCATTCTGAGAAACACAGCACACATCCACCAAACAGTCTAATGAAGATTTTACACAAGGCATACCACAGGTCTGTTGATATTTTCTCTAGCTGTGTTTATATATTCTCTAGTTCTGTTTCTGCTCATCCTCCCCATTCTGGAGAAATACTAGTGATACTGTAAAGTTACTAAAAAAGTTCAGGGCTTGAACTTAGTTAAGACACCCCACCTCCTCACCAAAGTTCTCAATTCTCAAAGCCCTTTTGTAACAGCACCTCTAAATCTGAAGCCATCTATTAGAAGATAAAAAACCCTCCACTTACAGCCATAAAACACTGTTCAAAACAATAATAAAACTATCCCAAAGGCATAGAAACTCAGGTTAATGAAAAGGTGATAGTCTATGCTAATAAATCTACTAAAAAATACATGTAGTACATATTAACTCTGCACTTAAACATTTTCTAGAAGCCTTGGTTTTACACTTGAACACCACTGTGGATTCTGTGTAGCCTAAACCAGCATGATGTGGAGATCCTGGCCTCACTGAAGCAACTGTGAATTTTGCTATTGCCTTCAATTTTGATTACAAGGAACTAAACCCCATTCTTGCCCAGACAGGGAACTGCCCATAGTTCTCAGTACAGAAGTCAATCACAGTGCCACAGCTGTCAGGAGCTCCACTGTGACACACTGTGAAGCTTGGCTTCAGGAGCTCCACTGTGACACACTGTGAAGCTTGGCTTCAAAGTCTCTACAGACATACAGGGTGCTGTGCATCCTGCTAATACCACCTCATGGCCTGCTGTAGGGCATGTGCAGGATGCAGGCAATGCAAATGCAGGACTTCTGCATCAACTTCTATTAATACACACTCCCGTTTTTCTATTCTTATTTAATAGTTTAATTTATAGGTGTTGATGAGATTTATTAGAATGCAGTAATGTGACAGTGGCTAACCTATTTTAGGAAGTGGGTTAGAGAAGGAGGTTTGAGGCTCTTATCTCTAGTGATGTTGAAAATACAGGACAATTTGTGTGCCTGACTATCAACAGTTAGGAAAAAAATGTGACCTTGAGGGGCAACGCAGAACCTGCTCCCATGGCTTCAGGAACAGGTGACTCTTTGGGTGCCTTCAGTTACTTCATCTGAACCCCAGCACCGAAATACAGGAGAGGTGGAAGACACTACCCAGGTCCTGCAGTGCTTTGAGGACTAAAATAGGTGTAATTACCTTTGCGTGCAAATCTACAAAGAATACAAATCAAATTATCATCCAGTTCAGCCTTCAAATCTAATCACAGAACTAGGTAATTCTACAGTCTATTGCAATAATGAATTTCAAAGGCTATGTCTAACACTTAGTTACATATCCTTCCATTCTTTCAAAAATGTACCTGTCCGTAATTTCATTTAGCATGCCTTTGCTGACACAATAACAAGCTTCAATAAAAAATTAAAGCCAGAGGGTTTGGCATTAAATAGATTTATTTCCTACAGAATACTCTATCTTAAAAAAAAAAACAAACAAAAAACCAAAAATGGTGTACCCATTATTTCTTAGGTCCTGCTTGTCAGGAAGGTATTCTTTTAGTTTTATGTTACAAGGTATGATCTTACACAAACTGTGTTTACTTTGTTTGTCTAATGCCCTTTCAGGCAGTTCACCCACGAAAAGAAAAAGGAAATGGGAAAAACCAAATCACATCTAGGTTTGAAGCTCCAGACCCTCACCTAAAAATCCCTCTCAAAAAAGTCCAAAGGATTCTCTCTCATGCAGGCTTTACTTCACACTAGATGAGAGAATTAAGAATTCATACCAACACCAAAGCAGATTTTGACTCCTTTCTTTCGCATTGCACATATGACTAAAGTCACGCACACATTTTTAGTTCAGGAGAGAACATGGAACAGGAAAACACAGGCTGAGGACCAGAGTCTGTGTTAGCAGTGCAAATACCCTCAGCAAACACAGCGATAGTGCTGGGCCTCCACGAGAGACTCCAATAAGGACCTAGCTGGGAAACAGGATCCCTTCCCATTGGAACGGCAGAGGTCAGCAACAATTTCTCCATGACAGCAAAAAGGGCAGGGGAAACTGATTATTTTGAGAGAAAACTGAACACACTCATGAAAACAAAAAAAGATAAGAGAGTGTGACAAGGCTTGGTGACAAAGGAGACCCGCCAAATCGAACTACAAGTTTGTTCTCTTGAACAAGAGAATCTGGAACTTTCTGCCAAAGTTTCCAGCAAGTGTGAGTACCACCAACTCCTTGTGTCTTCCCTACACACAAAAATAAAATAATGCTGCCTATTTATCCAATTATTATTATTTTTACTGTTATTTTGTCCTATATTTAAATTTTCTCTGTATATTAAAGGCAAGTGATAATCCTTATTTCCAAATCAAATCTATTATTTTCCCAGATGACTGCACTTCAGTATGCAGAAAAACTACTCAGTGCTATGACAGTCAAACATATCCAATAATTAGGAAGGATTTTCTCCTTCCATGTGGCCTATTAAAAATTTCTGCTATCCTATGGTTGCATCCCGACTTGTTAGAAGGGGCCAGGATCACTACCTGTGCCTGAGAAAAGTGGAAAGAGAGTTTGTCAGCAGAGTGTGGCTGTGGCCACCTAAGCAGTACCTTTACCAGTTTAATTTGAAAATGTGTTTAGGCACTACTGAAGGCAGCTCTTCAGCCTGCACCTCCCCTGAAACCACAACACACCCATCATTAAGAAGCAGCTGTAAATTGCAGGGAAAAGCTCCTTGGCAAGGAACTACAGCTAGTTTGAGCACAGTAATACATACAATTCTTTAACCTCTCTTTCCAGGGAGGACAGTAAGCAGAAACAGCAAGTATTCCTTACTTGTCTCCTGCGACATCCTGCTGGAGGGCTTATGGACATTAGAGAGAACTCTGAGCCTCCCTTGGTGCATCTGTCCTTACCCTACATTCAGCCATGTGCTCTGCTCTGTCCCATTTTTCTTGAGAAAGGAGCAAGAAGATGCGCTGACTTACGTAAATTTGGCTAAGTGAATTCTCAAGTACCAGAATCTTTCAGTGGCCCGCTTCTAGATGTAATGTCAGGCAAGCACTACCACTCACTTGCCAATACTAAACTATTTCAGCTGTGACATGGCTCATTTATGGTTAAGTGCAGAGCATCTTATAAGGATTTTCAACAAAAATTATTAACGAAATCAAAACTATCCGGAAATTACTTAGGGATGCGCTCCCACAGCTCTGTTTGCCCCTGTGCAATCATGACTGCAAGTACATTTCAGAGTAGATCATTCTACTATTGTGCATGAAAAAGGTTGTGTTCTTTCTTCCTTTAAACGAAACATCAATAAAGGTGCATTAAGAGCACTGCCTTTGTCTAAACACCGGGACGACGCTGTCTGCAAAACAAAAGAGTGCCTGGATAGGCAGTTTACAGCTAACAATAGGGAAACGGCTCCTGAGCAAAAAGCCCACTTCCATGCCATAAAAATACAAATCGTGAAGCAGACAAAAAAAAAAAAAAAAAAAAAAAAAAAAAAAAAAAAAAAAAAAAAAAA